>CM059201.1:35396707-35497089 GCA_030323885.1 Branchipolynoe longqiensis | reverse complement strand
CGTGTATTCCCGGCAATGTATACATAATGTGCAACAATAGTTGGTTGGCTTTTGGAGTTTTACATCCTGGCAACATCTAGGGTCATATCAGGACCGGTACCGACTTATGACAGTGGGAACTCATGGTGACTTTTTAGTGCTGCCCCACTGGGACACCATGCTGCCTGTACCAAGACCTGATATCCCACTCAGTCACATTATCATGACACTGAGCCAACCAGTCCTTGCCCTATCCTATTAATGCCGAGCGCCAAGCTAGGATTTAGTAGGAAGTGACAAGTATAAACTTGACTCGACCAGGGTTCAAACCGGTGGCATCGAATCCCACGATCTACCAAAACGGGAGACTCATTCGGCCGTCCTGTCTGGGAAAAATAGTGTGATGGCTTCCAGTGTATGCATAAAGTTGCATAGTCCAATAATAGCAATAATAATAGCATCCCACGGTTTCTTTTTAGCAAAACTCTTTAGCTAGATTTTGATCAAACTTACATGCTTGTTGACTCATTAAATATTTATTGAAGGCTCTTAATAGTCTTATGTTATTCTGCTTTGCAAGAAAATTCTGCTTTGCAAGAAAATGTGTAAAACAAAGCCTATGTCCAGCATTTCCGGTGTGCATACTCAAATTAATTAACTATCTCCAATGCTAACCATTTAAATGAAAACTACCTTAAAACTGCATAGTCCGATGAAAACATCAAATTTTCAAAACCATAAAAATTTTCTACATTTGATTCTACTATTATAATTTATACATATCTAACTTAGATACTGGTGCACTTGTCTAACATTTGTTGCCACAGAGAAGGGAACATTGAGGCAATTTAATATAAGCTGTTACTACAGAAGCCTACGGTGTCAGAGTTTTGGTGTGCTTGCCAAAATTATTTTTGGCATGTTTGCGCTTCAAATATCTCAAAAGTTAGCCATTAAAAATAACGGTTTCTTCAAATTAAACTATGGTAGATTATAACGACCAACCTAATAATATTTTCATCTCAGAAAATGACAGAAACTCTAAATGATCGGACCATGCAACTTTAATGTCGGATATGTGTAGCAATATATTATACACTGCATGCTAATATCTATGTCAGTATGTGTAATATATTTATCTAGGAAAGTGACAGAAACTCTAAACCATCGGGCTATGCAAATTTAAGGTAAAGTAAAGTAGATTACAGCGATCAGATTAAGATGTTTATCTATAAATAACAATAAATAAATAATAAAAGAAAATTAAAATGGGGGGGGGGGCGGGGCGTGCAGAAACTCAAAACCAGTGGATTATGCAACTTTAAAGCGCACACGTGGCCGTCACTCGGGGGTCTCGTGAAATGACGCGTATCACGAGAAGCGGGCGTCCCGCCATGTCCCCGCCCACTGGTGGCAGAGAGTCGAACTAATCTTTCAGCGGGTTCTTCACCAGGTAGCTCTCGATCTTAGTAAAGTTGCGTTTCGGCCATATTTGTTTTAAATTGCACAGTTCGATGCCTTTTAGTTTCTGTCACTTTTGTTTAGATAAATATATTAAGCTGATTGTTATAATCTATCTTACTTTATTTGGTTTGAACTAACCTTTATTTCAAATGGCTATAGTTTGAGATATTTGAAGTGTAAACATGTACAATTAGTTTTGGCAAGCAGGCCAAAACTTTGATAGCATAGGCTTGTGTAGTAAGATATTCTATTAAATTGGCTCAGTATTCCCTTCTATGTGTCAATACATGCTAACAAAGTGCATCAGCATCTAAGTTAGATATGTAGAATCAAATCTGAATAATTGTTTTGGTTTTGCAATTTTGACGCTTCATCGGACTAAGTGGCTTTAACAGAAGTACTTTTAAATTAGCTATATAATCTATTTATTTTAGTTTGAAAAAACTTTTATTTTAACGAGGTTACTTTGGAGCTATTTGAACTGAAAACATGCAAAATTAATTTAGGTCTGTACACCACAAGGCTGACCGTTAACATTGTTTGCCCATGGTCGAGCTTAGCAAAATGGCAAGAAATATGTCAGTATCTAAGTTTGTTATGTACAGTCAAATCTAGTCTAGGTACGTGTTTTGGATTCGAAATTGTTATCTATATTCCATTTTTATATTATTGTCAATTCTTTATTTCTATGAACAAAGACTTTTTTTTGCTAAGACGTGGTCTTTTCGGTCATAGTTAGCGCAGTTGTTTCCAATTTATGTCTGTTCTATCAACAAAAAAGAAAACAAGAGATTGAATGAAGCAAGAACGATATATTTTGAGACTTACAAAAGCATTCTTCAATATGGGTGAGACTATATATTTTGACACGGCCCTAAAGGCTCTGTCACACCTCGCCGGATTGGGGAAACGGAAAGAACCCAAACAAAGTCTGTTGATATCCGGCAAAGTCCGGTTTGTGTCTGTTGCATATCTGTTGATATCTGTTGATATCCGGTCCGATCTGTTACAACTCTTGAGCATGCACAAAACTTGTAACGGATTGCACCGGACTGACTTTTGGGGTTATTATTCGTTACCGTCCGTTCCCGGTCCATTCCCCGTCTGTTCCCGTCTATTACCCATCTGTTACCCATCCGTTCCCATCCGTTACCATCCGTTCCCATCTGTTTCTGTCCGTTACCATCAGTTCCCGTCGGTTACATATCCATTACACGTCCGTTGCCTTCATTATAGTTCTTTATGTATACTGAATTGTCCATTGATCGTTAGATACGTTATCAACCGTTACTGTCCATTACCATCTGTTACCCGTCCGTTATCATCTGTTAGTGTTACCCGTCCGTTACAGTCCGTTACAGAATCACACCAGACTAGAACGTTTTTGTCTGGCTCTATCCGTTTCCTCAATGTGGCGAGGTGTGACAGGGGCTTAAGCAACACCGATCAATCAAACCATATATTTCGACTACTAACTCGCCATCTAACGCCAGTGGCAAGAACTAATGTGGATACCAAAACAGTGCAGCATGCTATGTCCACAAGGTGTTATAAATTATAGAGACTTTCCACCACCAAATACACAGCGGAGACTCCTGCATATGGAAGGATTGGAGTGACTTAGTGTTCCAATAATCATTGTATGGGGAAGGTGTGCGAGCTGGGATATATCTGATAATTATTATGTAAACTAGCACATATATTTGAATTACTAGGTGGCATGAACGTCAACAATCTTAGATATGCCGATGACAGTGTAATACTAGCAGACAGTGAGAAAAACCTACAAGATATAGTGAATAGAATCAATAAAGCTGGAATACTATTCAACATGAAGATGAATGCCAGGAAGACCAAAACAATGGTTATAAGTAAAAAGACAGATAAACCAAATATCAATATAACCATAGATGGCACAAACATAGAACAAGTATCCGAATTCATATATCTCGGACAAAAGATTACAAATGATGGGAGATGTGAGGAAGAAATTAAAAGAAGGATAACAATAGCCCGAACAACATTCTCCAAAATGTATAGAGTGTTAACATCAAGTAAGATATTAATACAAACAAGGAAGCGTATTCTTCAGTGTTATGTGTGGTCTACTCTAATGTATGGGGCTGAGACATGGACAATCTCTAAGAAAATGTACAAACGTTTAGCAGCATTTGAGATGTGGACTTATCGAAGGATGATGAAAATATCATGGACAAAGAAGATCACCAACAAAGAAGTTCTCAGAAAAATTAAAAATAAGAAAAGCTTGTTTGCCACTATACAGACAAAGAAACTTATTTATTTTGGCCACATCATTCGTCAGAGTTCAATATACCGTACATTGTTGGAAGGGAAGGTGAATGGCAGCAGAGGGAGAGGGAGACCAAGAACATCATGGTTTACAAATATTTCACAGTGGACAGGCTTGAATTATTCACAGTCTATCAGAACAGCACACCATCGGGACAAGTGGAGAACCATTGCATCCAACCCTTGACTAGAGGACGGAACTATTGATTGATTGATTAATTGAGGTAAGCATACACATACACCAATACTGGACATTGGTGTTGAGAAGTCATTGAATAGATGGTCTATATGTACTTACTACCTTCATATTTGTTTGTTGGGGTTTTACATGCTGACAACATCTAAGGTCATATCAGAATGGACACCAACTTGTGACAGTGCACGCTCATGGTTACTTTACAGTGCTGCCTCACTGGGAGACCAGACCACCAGCACCGTGACCTGATTTCCCAATCACCCACATTATCATGATACTGAGCTAACCAGTCCTTGCCCTATCCTAGTATTGCTGAGCGTCAAACTAGCTAGAGGCAAGTATCAATTTTCTAAGTCATTGGTTTGATTCGGCCGAGTTTCAAACTCCTGATCTGCTACACGGGAACACTGTGATCTACCTATTCGGTTACCGCGTCTACCTTCATTCAATTATGACAAGTCCCATTTTAGCATGGCATCACATAGTCATGATATAACATAAGAATTCTAGCACCAGACCAGGGATTAGCTTTTTAGCTGATGCTAACACAGTCCTGGGAGACACTGCAACTAAAGGGAGCAGTGTGCCTAAAGTGGGACTAGAACTCATATTTCTGCCATTCCAGAATAATCAGCAGCTAAGGTTAATTCTCCCCGAAAGATCAGGCATATATAATGGGGGCATTTAACAAAATTGCGACACCATGCCTATATGGTAGCACATTTCAGCCATCCCGAGGAAGAGTTGAACTATGAACATTTGACTGCCAAAAGTCATGAAGGTTACCTTTTCTCCATGATGCTAATATCACTATTGACCGACCCATGCCTACCTCTTAAGATGTCTCCTTGTCAGATGAGGTCAGGACACCCTTCTATAATAACTTTACAATGGCCTAACACTAACAGATGCTACGCAGTGGTTACACAGTGGCACACAGTCGTTGTAAAGTGGCTTCACAGTGGCTACACATTGGCTACACATTGGTTACACATTGGCTACACAGTGGCTATGCAGTGCCTACACAGTGGCTACACAGTGGCTACACAGTGGCTACACAGTGGCTCCGCAGTGGCTCCGCAGTGGCTATGCAGTGCCTACACAGTGGCTCGACAGTAGCTTCAGAATGGCTACACTTTGGCTTCACAGTGGTTTCACAGTGGTTTCACAGTGCCTATACAGTGGCTACACAGTGGCTATGCAGTGGCTACACAGTGGTTTCACAGTGGCAACACAGTGGCCATCCAGTGGCTATGCAGTGCCTACACAGTGGTTTCACAGTGGTTTCACAGTGGCTACACAGTGGCTACACAGTGGCTACACAGTGGCTACACAGTGGCTACACAGTGGCTACACAGTGGCTACACAGTGTCTATGCAGTGGCTATGCAGTGCCTACACAGTGGCTCGACAGTAGCTTCACAATGGCTACACCTTGGCTTCACAGTGGTTTCACAGTGGTTTCACAGTGACTACACAGTGGCTACACAGTGGCTACACGATGGCTACACAGTGGCTACAAAGTGGCTACACAGTGGTTATGCAGTGGCTTCACAGTGACTACACAGTGGCTACACAGTGGCTACACAGTGGCTACACAGTGGCTTCACAGTGACTACACAGTGGCTACACAGTGGCTACACAGTGGCTTCACAGTGGCTACACAGTGACTACACAGTGGCTACACAGTGGCTACACAATGGCAAACACAGTGACTACACAGTGGCTAAACAGTGGCTACACAGTGGTTATGAAGTGGCTTCACACTGGTTTCACAATGCTTCACTTTGACTTCACAATGGCTATGCAGTGGCCATACAGTTACCACACAGTGACTACATAGTGGCTCCACAGTGGCTACATAGTGGCCATACAGTAACTACACTGTGACTACATATGTAGTGGCTTTACAGTGGCCTCACATGGGCTACACGGTGGCCATCCAGTGGCCACACAATGACTACACAGTGGCTACACGGTGGCTACACAGTGGATATGCAATGGCTTCACAGTGGTTTCACAATGCTTCACTTTGACTTCACAATGGCTATGCAGTGGCCATACAGTTACCACACAGTGACTACATAGTGGCTTCACAATGGCTACATAGTGGCCATACGGTAACTACACTGTGACTACACATGTAGTGGCTTTACAGTGGCCTCACATGGGCTACACGGTGGCCATCCAGTGGCCACACAATGACTACACAGTGGCTTCACAATGGCTTCAGAATGGCCTCGCAATCACTACACAGTGGCTTTACAGTGGTTTCACAATGGCTACACAGTTGTATAATTTAATGCTCGGAATGTGGCTGTGTATGTAGGCTATGAGGAAAACAATACAGACAAAGAGAAAGGAAGAGAGTAAAGTATATAGAAGAAGAGAGAATCAAGCCCTCTGGTTTATTGCTTATATAGTTACACGGGTTCATAGTAGGGTATCATACCACCTCCTTCCACCAATGGGAATCGAGCATTCCTTGTCTCACCAATAGGAATCGAGCATTCCTGGTCTCTATGGATACCAGTGGTCTGCCCACAACCAGTATCTGTATGGCCCCATGGCCACCACCAACCTTGACCTTTTGAGTGTGGTGACCCCGACCCCAGCAGAAGGGGTAGGCCCTGAGTGCAATCACACCCAGACCTGCCAGCACCACTATGTCCATTTACATCCCACTCAGGCACCACCAACCCATTATATACATGTGCCTGGTCACGTACACAGATCAGTAATAGAACATTTGCATTCCCTCCTTGCCGAATATCAGAATATTTTACCCAGTGGTTTCACAGTGGCTTCACAGTGGATTCGCAGTGAGGCAAATTCCTCCATATAGGCCGTTTGAAATAAGAACATGCACATAGACATTTAATTAAAATTCCATAATCCAGTGCGTCGTGAGTTCAGCCATAATTTCTTCAGCTAAATAAATTACCTAGATTTGCTCCTACATATCCAACTAAGATAATGGTTCGCTGATTACACATTTATTGCAGACTGGTCATTCTATGCTACACAGTTCGGACACGCTGGAAAATAAGTAAACAAAGGCTAAGGCCAGAATTTTGGTGTGCACTCCAATGTTAATTTCGAATCTTTTCACCACAAATATTTCCAAAAGCTAACCCTATGAAATAAAGGTTAATTCAAGCGCTTGGTTTCAACAATTTGCTGCTTTCATCGGACTATGCCGATTGAATACACTAGCTGTTGTAGCAGGCTGCAGACGGCGTAGTTACTTTGGTTGTATTACTTGTGTGTCTCTAAATGCTGGAGAGCCCATGACACCCACACTCACACCTACTCTCACACCCAGGTGTCATGAGTGATGTATTGCTGCCGCGCATTGTCTGTAAGTCGATACCTAAAACATGAGGCGGCACAAAAAGCCGCGGGCTGTCTGTAATATTGAACAGATTTGGTATTTAAAACCAGGGTGCCGACCATTTGCAGCTGGTTAGAACTGAAGGCTGTGCCAATAGGCCACCACGGTCACTGAACGTCTGCTCTCTATTTTATAGTAAAAGAACACAATAAAAATGAAACTATATATATATATAAATATATATATAAATATATATATAAATATATATAAATATATATAAATATATATAAATATATATAAATATATATAAATATACATAAATATACATAAATATACATAAATCCATATAAATACACATAAATATATACAAATATATATAAATATATATAAATATATATAAATATATATATAACTATATATAAATATATATAAATATATATAAATATATATAAATATATATAAATATATATAAATATATATAAATATATATAAATATATATAAATATATATAAATATATATAAATATTATAAATATATATAAATATATATAAATATATATATAAATATATCTGAATATATATGAATATCTATCTATATATATAGATATAGAAATATGTATATATATAGAAATATAAATAAATATAATGAATATATATAAATATATATATTTATACATATAGAACCATATAGAAACATATCGAAATATATAGAAATATATAGAAATATATAGAAATATATAGAAATATATTGAAATATATTTAAATATATAAATAATATAAAGATAATATAAAATATCTATAAACATTTACAGATATCTACAAATGTATGCAAATATATATAAATCTATAAAATTATATATAAATATAATAAATCTATATAAATCTATATAAATCTATATAAATCTATATAAATCTATATAAATATACATAAATATGAAAGAGAGATTGGAAGAATATTTACAAACACAAAACATCACCCTAATCCACACACATATATCACAGATAATACGAAGAATATTACTATTATTAGCATAAGTAAGGCACAACTAAGCAAAAATAAGGACTGCTGGAAAATCCAGCAAGTCGAGAATGGTAGGGTCTATTATTAAGGCGTCTGTGAAGAGGAAAATAGAAGAAACAATTCACTTTGCTTAGATGCAAGAAACACGCAAGTGGGATATTTGATAATTGAGCTTCATTCAATCCACTTTTCAAAAAAGATTATTAAATATTATTACGTCATAATATAGATGGCAACACGGTAAATCTGGTTCTTAAGCTGAGATTCCTTACACACGGTATGCGGTCTGCGAATGCGAATGCGAATGCGGCAAAAAATCGAAACGCCTTGAACTCAATGGAGTACAACCCTTACACGCGCGCGGTATGCGAATACGAATGCGAATGCGAATGCGAATGCGACAACTCGATCGGTCCCTGTAGCGATCGGTGCGGCATGCGGCATGCGGCACCCAGGGTGTGAATAGAAACCTGAGTCTGATGTGTCCATTAGTTTAGCACTAGGAGAGGCGACTGAGCATTACGGAACGGTCACGCACAAGGCTTCTGAGTGGAAACATATGGTAGTAGTGGTGGTGGGGGTTCTGGTTAGTAAAAATGCGACCAGAGCCACAAAAATATGAATACTTATCTATAATTTGGTAATTATAAAGGTAAGAACCTCCATGTGAGGTACCAAGAGTTACATAGATATAGATGCCATATTAGGCCATATACAGTGCAGTATGGAGTATACTTGTTTATTTTTATTTTTTAAATATAGCCAGTCGTGTGCCGCATGCCGCATGCCGCATACCGCGTAGAAGGAATCTTCCCATTCGCATGCCGCATACCGCATGCCGCATGCCGCAGTCCGCATACCGCGTGTAAGGAATCTTAGCTTTACCCGCCATATACACACATATGTATGTATGTTTGTATGTGTAAATAAATGTGTGCATGTGTGTACATACATGTGTGTAGGAATGAAGGTTTGGATGTATATGTATGTAGTCCATACATGTATATTCATTTTCCTCGAACCGCTGATGCATTATTTATTAACCTAGAAATGCATGTCTGTATATACTTTTGTGTGAATCTGTGAAAATGATTTGTCACAGAATGCGAATTTACACATGCAGTGGGCCATACAGCTCTCGCTGTCTCAGTTGTTGCAGGTTCAGTCCACTACGACGGACAGCCGGAACTCAAAATACCCGTATTCATGTTCTTGTAGGTTAGTACATAGAATATATCCAAGAAAATGGTTCAGCCATATCCAATGCACCCCGTCCTTCACAGTGCTTACAAGTTACATTATTTGCCGATAATCAACCCACTGCGCATGTCTGGGGAGAACTTTCTGTTCAAACTGTGTGTGTGTGGGGGGGGGGGGGGGGGGCGGAAGCATATGTATATCAGCGATACCTCATCCATATTAATTTGTGACTATGGTTTTTAAAGAATATTCAATTTTTGATGACATACATGCATACATGAATGCATACATACATGCATACATACATCATCATCATCATCATCATCATCATGCTGTCAGTCGTGATGTGACAAAGACTGCTTTCATTACTTGACTGCCGCTCTCCATTTAGCTAAGTACATTTTATGAGAGCTGCCTGCAAAAGTGTTGAAGTGCTGCTGGCTTTTGCAAGTTACCAGCGGCACTCTCTCGGGGAGCAAGTAGAGGTTTCACACTGGCAAGAACATGTCCAGACAGGCGAAAAATATTTGTCCCTGCAGTGGCTGGTCGGGAGATGTTGGGAGTTCCATACATCAACCGCCCTTGATGCTGCCACAGTGACCTGGTTTTCTGTTTAGGGTTTGCTCCCTCATACCCCAGTCACACGAGAGCCAGCGTTCGCCGCCAACCTCCTTAGGCCCAAAAGGTTGCCAACTTCCCAGCATCCCATTCGATACATTGATTCAATTATGTGGTCGGCGCCAAATCGGTGCCAGATTGGCGCCAGATCGCCACCAGATCGGCACCAGATCGGTGCCAGATCGGCGCCAGATCGGCCCCAGGGCGGCGCCGGCTGTCGCCGTATCAGGGCCGGGGCGGCACCAGGTCAGCATCAGGGCGGTGTCAGGGTGGCGCCAGGACGGTGCCAGGGCAGTGCCAGGGCGGCGCCAGTATGGCGCCAGGGCGATGCCATAGTGCCTACCAAAAAAAAAAAAAATCAGCGCGGCATTGCATATTTTGGCGCGCCAGATCGGCACCAGATCAGCACCAGATCGGTGCCAGATCGGTGCCAGATCGGTGCCAGATCGGCGCCAGATCTGCGGCAACTCGCCAACCAAGGGTGGCACCAGGGCGGTGCCAGGGCGGCGCCAGGGCAGCGCCAGGGCAGCGCCAGGGCACCAACGATTTTGAATGGCACCGCCGGAACAGGGCGCAAGGAGGTTGCACGTGCAGCAGCAGCAACCTCCTTGCGTCCAAAATTCCCGAAATGGACGCTGGGAGGTTGGCGTCCTCGCGGCGACAGCACTCAATGAGTAAGGAGGGTGCAAGGAGGATGTTTTGACATCGCGAATCGATCGTTAGCGAACGCTGGCCTCGTGTGACTGGGGTATCAGCCTTCAATTCTGTCAAGAACCTGTACCACAAGGCAGTGGTTTACAACTCTGCAGGGCAGGGGCATCAACCTCCCTGAGGTATTGCAATACCTGCATACATACATACATACATACATGCATACATGCATACATGCATACATGCATACATGCATACATACTTACATGCATACATACATGCATGCATACATGCACACATACATACACAAATCTCCGATAGTCCTAATGCCCGAAACACTGTGTGACACTTCACAAGAAAGTACCATGAACAAACACGCACGCACAGAAATTGCATGCTAGCACAACAACGACAATAAAAGGCAACAACAACAACACTTTTTAAGATTTAAAAAAAAGTAGGTGTGTGCCTGTTGTTATTGTTGTTGGCGTTGCATTGTGGGAATGGCAGTGATGGCTGTGGCGCCGCACTGCGGCGGGGGCCCATATCACACCCGACCCGTCTCATCTCGCCTTGGTACAGGCACCGGGCCGGCACGCACACTGACAGCTGGGCGCTGACACATAAAAATCACTGACAGACCGCAAAAAGTGGGTGACAGCCACCGCTGGTACCGAGCGAGCGCCCCGGTATGCCATACAGGGACAGGGAGGCCGGCCAGACAGGCCGCAGGGACAGGGGGACCGGGACAGGTGGGTGGGCGACTGTCAGCGTGGTTACAGACGGAATAGGGACAATTGTTGTTTAACGTCCTAGCAACATCTAAGGTCATATCAGGACGGGTACCGACTTGTGACAGTGTGCACTCATGGCGACTTTATAGTGCTGACCCACTGGGAAACCAGGCCACCAGCACCATGACCTGATATCCCACTCAGTAACATTATCCTGACACTGAGCCAACCAGTCCTTGTCCTACCCTAATAATGCAGAGCAACAGGCTAGGAAGCGACAAGTATAAATTGTTAAGTAATTGGTTTGACTCGACCAGGGTTCGAACCCACGACCCCACGATCTACCAACACGGGAGACGGACGCTCTAACTCATTGGGCCATTCCGTCTGGTCAATAGGGACAGAGGCAGGGATAGGTAGATGGATGACAGTTACTCGTTACTCAGGCCACAGACAGAGGACAGGGACAGGCACGTGGGTGACAGTCAGCCATGCCACAGACAGGGAACTGGGACAGAGACAGGAACAGTAACATGGGGGACAGTCAACCAGGCCACATAGAGAGAATAGGGACAGAGACAGGCATGTGGGTGACAGCCACTTGGGGGAACGGGGACAGAGACAGGGACAGCAGATGAGTGACAGCCACTCAGGGCACAGACAGAGAACAGGGACAGAGAGAGGGACGGTCATGTGGGTTACTGCCAGTCAAGCCACAGACAAAGAACAGGGACAAAGACAGGCATACTGGTGACAGCCACTCAGGTCAAAGACAGGACAAGGACAGAGACAGATACGTGCAGATGGGTAAGAGCCAGTCAGGCCACAGATAAAGAATAGAGACAGAGACAGGAACATGTAGATGTGTGACAACCTCTCAGGCCACAGTCAGAGAACAGGGACAGAGACAGGGACAAGCAGATGGGTGACAGTCACTCAGGCCACATATAGAGAACAGGGACAGAGAGAGCCAGTTGAGTGACAGCTAGTCAGCCAACCAGGCGACAGGCAGAGAGCAGGGACAGACACAGGCAGATGGGTGACATCTAGTCAGCCAACCAGACCACAGGAAGAGAACAGGGAGAGACAGTTAGATGAGTGACATGCAGTCAACCAGTTCACAGACAGAGAACAGGGACAGAGATAGGGACTGTGGGTGTGACCAGCCACCCAGGCCGTAGATAGGGACAGAAACGAGAACAGAGAATGACAGGCGAAAGCCAGACATCCAGGCCGCAGATAGAGACATGGACAGGGACAGATGGGGACACAGACAGACGACAGCCTCACAGCCAAGCCACAGACAATGGCAGAACTAGGAAGATAGGGGATGGCCAACCAGGGAAGCCACAGACAGAAACGGTAACAGAGACAGGCGACAGACAGCTGACCAGGTCACAGACAGAGTGGGACAGTGACAGATATATGCTAATTGTTATGATGGTTGCACCCAGCAAGTGGTGTGAAGCTGTGTAAATGTGGAAGTGTGTAGGGTGTGGGGAAAGAAAGGAGTGGGAATCGTGGGGGGTGGTGGGGTTATGTGAGTTTCACATCCTGGCAACATCTAAGGTCATATGAGGATGGGTACTGACTTGTGACAGTGCACACTCATTGTGACTTTATAAATATAAGTGCTTCCCAACTAGGACACCAGGCCACCAGCACCAATACCCAATATCCCACACAGTCACATTATCCTGATACTGTGCAAACGAGTCCTTGTCCTATCCTAGTAATGCCAATCGCCAGGCTAGGTAGCGACAAGTATCAATTTTATATGTCATTGGTTTGACTCGGCTGGGATTCGAACTCCCGACCTTCCGCACACGAGGCCGGCGCTCTATCGATTAGCCCATCGCGCCCGGTCGGACCCAGGGAGGTGTGTGTGGAGGGGAAGGGGAAGGTGGGTGGGGAAGATAGTGGTGTGTGGATGCGTGTGCGCGGAGGGGTGATGTGTGGGGAGGAGGGGGTGTGGTAAAGGCGTAAAGCTAGGATTCCTTACACGCGGTATGCGGTATGCGAATGCGAATGCGAATGCGGCAAAAAATCGAAAAGCATCTAAGTCAATGGGGGTTATTCCTTACACACGGTATGCGGTATGCGGCATGCGGCATGCAAATACTGAATCGGTCCATGTACTGATCGGTGCGGCATGCGAATGCGAATGCTGCTGCATTTGCCATAGAGAACAGTGGTGAGGAAACCTGACACTGTGTGTGGGTGTGGGTGTGGGTGTGGGTGTGGGTGAAATGACCCATCCCGTAATCACGCCGCACGCCGCATGCCGCATGCCACATGCCGCATACCGTGTGTAAGGAATCCTAGCTTAACGTGTCTCAGTAATACCGGTGATTCCTATTGATTCAGCTGCGTCGATCACAACTGTTGACGTCCAATAGACTACACCACGGTTCCGAGTGTGCATGCGCTGAAAACGGCGTTGGGAGCAAAGCAAAGGCGTATGGCCATTGAGTTTGCTGATACGCATAGGGCAAAACTGGCATTTTTGTCAAAATAAATAGAAATACATAACAATTTGGCCCAAACATGGATGGAAGGATGCAACATAATAATATAATGATTATGTTTAAGACACAACTCTCCATATTAAGCTTTTTGAGCTAAGAAACATACAATTTCAGTCACCTTACCTGCTGATGTTTAAATCACCATTGATTAGCCAGAAGTAATTCTTGTGATGAATATTAAAATGTCAAATGTGTCAACAAAAACTTGTTTCAATGAAATAAGTAACCAATATCTGATCAACCGTACTCATTTTCTATTTCTACATCTGTCATTAACCATGGGATATAAATGAAAACATGAATAAAATATGTAAAACCGACTCTGGTTATGGCTCTAACACTAGTCTGAGTGCCTAGATTTGTCTTAATCTAAATGCACATGGCATAAGAACTGCATATTATATTGATGTAAATGCAATGCTGGATAAAAGATTAATATCTTAATTTATTATAGATATATTTTTAGTTGGTATTCTATGTTTCAAACAAGAGCTGAGATGAGCTGAAACTAGCATATTTCATAGCTGCACCCAGTGTATTAGCATGTGCCAAGTGCTTCTTGTGGGTTTGTTTTGCTCTGATGCATCCCACAATGCACCACGCCGCTGGAACCGTGATGTAATCTATTCCAGTGGCCAACCAGTCATCCTTAGTGCAAAGTCTATCCAGGTTAAAGCTGCAAAACCCAATGAAAAACCAGAGGGGTGGCAGAATCGGTAGAGCGCAGGCTTCCCGTGCAAAATGTCGGGAGTTTGGTTCCCGGTCGAATCAAACCAATGACTTACAAAATTGGTACTTGTCACTTCCTTGCCTCGTTTTCGGCATTAATAGGATAGGGCAAAGGCTGATTGGCTCAGTGTCAGGATAATGTGACTGAGGGGGATACCGGGTCATGGTGCTGATGGCCTGGTTTCCCAGTATAAAGTCACCATGACTTTACATTTTGATATGACCTTACAGTTACATGTTACCAGGACCTCAAAATCCCACAACGACCAACCACCCAACCCACTGAAGCATCACATTAACAAAAATGTTAACCCATCCCAAAACAGTACATATACAACTTAGATATTGGTGGCCTCATTAAATATTATTGTTATATAGACGGAATACAAAGTCAATATAGTAGAACCGGAGCGGGACGTGGCTCAGGTGGTAGAGTGTCAACCTGTGAAACTGTCGGTCATCGGATCGATCCTCAGTGGACCCATTTGCAGTTTGGGCTATTTTCCTTTCCAACCAGTGGTCCACAACTGCTTCATCAAAGGGTGTGGTAAGTGTTGTCCTGTCTGTGGGAAAATACATATAAAGGACCCCTTGCTGCTTATTCTTATAGGAAGGAGTAACCTATGTGGTGGCAGCGGGTTTCCTCCAAAGAAATACGTCAGAATGATCATATATTTGATGTGCAATAACCGATGATAAAAATCGATGTGCACTAGAGGTGTCGTTAAATAAAACAAGAAAAAAGATATATATAATAGAATCTGTCACTTTGGTCTGCACATCAAAGTTAATTTGCAATGTTTTCACTTCAAATATCTTCTAAGTTAACCCTTTGAAATAAATATTATTTCAGCTAAATTAAAGTAGATTATAACAATCAACCTAATATACATAAATATTTCTTTGAATATTACAGAAATTCAAAACCATCGGACTATGCCAATTTAACCAATTCATTGCAGCACATGCATTGAAGAAAGTAATTTCCTGCCCTGTACGAAGCAGACAGGGGAGTTGGGGGGGGGGAGGGGGGTAAGCAGGGGTTTGGCGGAGAAGGGGAGTTGGCGGAGGGAGGGGAGGATGAGAAGGGGTGGGGGAGGGAAGGGGAGTAGGGGGAGGAGAAGGGAGGAGGGGAGTAGGGGGGATGGGGTTTGGGGGGAGGAGAAAGGTCGGAGGGGAGTTGGAGGGGAGTAGGAAGGGAAGTGGAGGATGGGGAAGTAAGGGGAGGGGAGTAGAGGGGAGTAGGGGAGGACGGTAGTGGGAGATGGGGAGGGGGGGTAGATTGGAGGGAGAGGGAGCGGAGAGTAGCGGGAGGGAGGGAGAAGTAGCGGGAGGGGAGGGAGGGCAATAGGGGGAGGAGGGAGGGTTGTAAGATGGAGGGAGAGGGAGGGGAGTAGCGGGAGGGCGGGAGTACGGGAGGGGGCGAGGGGGGAGGGAGGGTTGTAAGATGGAGGGAGAGGGAGGGGAGTAGCGGGAGGGGGGGGGGCAGTAGGGGGAGGAAGGAGGGAGGGAGTGGGACGGGAATAGGGGAGGGTGGAGGGGAGTAGGGGAGGGAGAGGGAGGGAAGTATGGATTTGGGGACGGAGGGCTGAAGGGAATGGCGGGGAGTAGGGAGAGGAGGGAGGGGTTGAGGGAGGAGAGAGGGGATGGGGTTTGAGGAAGAGTAAGGGGAGGGGTCGCGGGTGGGAGAGGAGGGGGGGAGGGGGCCGTAGCGGGTCCACATTGTGGAACGTACACCAGAGACACACGTGACCCTCGACAAGACTCCATACCCAGTGAGCAGCTCACCGAGCTCCTCTGTAGCAGCGCGAAAAAGACTTCCCAGCTCGGGTGGCTAAGTGGGTGTGACAGTGTGACACTATGTGATGGAGCGACAGTGTCAGCCAGCTAACAGGGTGTGACAGTGACCCCCATGAAAAGGTTCGAAGAGGTGTGTGTAGAGAAAGAGAGAGAGAGGGAGATGGAGAAAGAGACGGGATGGAATGGTATGTGTGTTCACTCTTGTGTGTTCACTCTTGTGTGTTCACTCTTCTGTGTTCACTCTTGTGTGTGATTTGACCTTAGATGTTGCCAGGACGTAAAACTCCAACAACCAACCCTTTGTTGTTGTTTTTACGTCCTAGCAATATCTAAGGTCATATTAGGACAGTGCACACTTAATGGATATTTTATAGTGCTGCCACACTAGGAGACCAGGCTGCTCACACCATGACCTGATATCCGAGTCAGTCACATTAATTTGACACCGAGCCAACCAGTCCATGCCCTATCCTAATAATGCCAAGCGCCTGGCTAGGAAGTGACAAGTATCAATTTTGTAAGTCATTGGTTTGACTCGACCGGGAATTGAACTCCAGACCTTGCATACGGGAGGCCTGTGCTCTAGGGATTCGGTTGTAGGTTGGTTATTTTAGGTTTTATTTTGTTTTTGTCTACCTACATCCATTTACAAAGTTTACATAATCGGCAGAGGGCGGGGCTCGCGTGTGGAAGGTCGGGAGTTCGGTTCCCGGTCGGGTCAAACCCAATGACTTATAAAACTGATACTCTCGCTACCTAGCCTGGTACTCGGCATTAATAGGATAGGACAAGGACTGGTCATGTCAGTGTCAGGATAATGTGACTGACACCAGGTTACGGTCAGGATATCATGTCATGGTGGTGGCGGCCTGATCTTCCAGTGGGGCAGCACTATAAAGTCGCTCTGAGTGCTCACTGTCACAAGTCCATACCCATCCTGATATGACCTTGGATGTTGCTAGGATGTAGAACAACAACAAACAAATCTTGATATGACCTTAGATGTTTCTTGGACGAAAAACAACAATAACCAAACAAAGGTAAACCCCCTGCCGAATCAAATGAGGTGGACTCATTGTAGAATAAGAAACTGTACACTATTAGTATTACCAAGTACCAACCATGCCTCTTTTTGTGTCTATGACGTTGTAGCTTGGCGGTTTATGTTATTTTGTTGTTGTCTACCAACATTCATTTACAAAGTTCACGTAGGCGTCAATCTCGGACGTCTGGGACCAGCTTGAGGGGTGCGGTCAGGCTCTACTGGTTCCGGAGTAAGTCCTCACAACATGCCTCCCCTCCTCCCCCTACATACATCGTCGTCCCGCCCCCTACCGGCCGACAGGGGGCGTGGCGACGGTCATGCTGTTTGCTAACAGGTGCGCGCGGCGGGTCGACATGTTTACTGAATGGGTAAGGGGAAAGGGTTATCGTGACACCGCTGTTTGTGATGCCGTCTGCTCTAACTAAGCATCGTTTCCTTTGAGTAAGTGTAGGATCTCGTTGAGTTAAATTTCAATAAGTTTCAATTAAGAAATGTTGTGCTCATAGAGTCATAGTCATAATCAATTTCCATTCAGTTCAGTACATTTGAAATTAATGAAGAAATATTTAGAATATTCTATTCTATATATTTTATATGTTAGAATATATAGAATATATAGAATATATAGAATACATGGAATAGATGGAATATATGGAATATATGGAATATATGGAACATATAGAACATATAGAACATATAGAATATATAGAATATATAGAATATATAGAATATATAGAATATAACAATTTATAGAATATATATAATATATAGAATATATATAATATATAGAATAATAGAATATATATAATATATAGAATATATAGAATATATAGAATATATAGAATATAGATAATATAGACAATATAGAGAATATATAGAATATATAGAATATATAGAATATAGAGAATATAGAGAATATATAGAATATGTAGAATATATAGAATAGATGGAATATATAGAATAGATGGAATTGATAGAATATATAGAATATATAGAATTGATAGAATATATAGAATATATAGAATATATAGAATATATAGAATATATAGAATATATAGAATATATAGAATTTATAGAATTGATAGAATTGATAGAATATATAGAATATATAGAATATATAGAAATATAGAATATATAGAATATAGAATATATAAATATAATAAAATATATAGAATATATAGAATATATAGAATATATAGAATATATAGAATATGCAGAATATAGAATATATAGAATATATAGAATATATAGAATATATAATATATAGAATATATAGAATATATAGAATATATAGAATATTAGAATATATAGAATATATAGAATATATAGAATATATAGAATATATAGAATATATAGAATATATAGAATATATAGAAAATTAGAATATATAGAATGTATAGAATATATGGAATATATGGAATATATGGAATATATGGAATATATGGAACAGATCCCTAATAACATTAACCGTAACACTAACAGTCAACTTCATAACATTAATCCACACTGCTATACTTATTAATATTATAGACTGGTTCTTACATCTTTATGATAATTAATCGAGAGCAACACTTCTGCTTGAGCTCGTATCCAGTATGCAATTATAGAGGAGTAAAATAGTAGATATTATCTCAGGGTGATTCTAGTGATAGTGGTGACGGAGTATACCGTTAGTCTTGACAATATATAAACATTAAATCGTTCATAAGACGAATTGCGGGACTAGAACCCGTAACACAGTAACACATAGGCTTCCAGCACCCGGGGATATTAACATCACGGATGTGAAACATTAAGCGGGGTTACGACGAGCGGTGACAAGGAGAATTGTCGGCAACAGCCGCCGTTCAGTCGGGCGGCACGCTGATCCAACGCCGACGAGATTAAAGCTGCATGGTCCGATGAAATATCAAATTTTCAAAACCAAACTAATTATCTAGATTTGATTTTACATATCTAACTTAGATACTGATGCACTTATTAAGCATTTGTTTCTGGGTAGACGCAATACTGAGTCAATTTAACAGAACCTGTTACTGCAGAAGTCTATGGTGTAAGAGTTTTGGGAAGCGTGCCAAAACTAATTTTCCATGTTTGCACTCAAAATATCTAAAAAGTTTACCATTTAAAATAAAAGTAACTTTGAACTAGTGTAAAGTAGATACCAGTGATCGATCTAATATATTTATCTCAGAAAAAATACAAAAATTCAAAACCATCGGACTAAGCAACTTTAATTGCACACAGAAGAGAAGAACGACGTAATAGAAAACAGAAGACCGACCTTGACTGAGTTCTTTATTAGTCTCTCGCACAAGCTAAAGAGCCCTAACGAATGCAAAGGCCAAATGTTCAAGCTAGTGACCATTTCTCCTGTGGTCAGTTAGCAATTCGCCCACTGGTGGCGCCAAGGTCGTGCTGTCCATGCAGCAGTGAATCCTACACTGGCAGTCATTGGTCGATATACAAATAAAATAAATAAATAAGTCACATATTCGATATTTATATTAGCATAATAGATTATACTCCACACACACACACATATATATATATATATATATATATATATATATATATATATATATATATATATACATACATACATATACACATACATGTATATATAGAAGAGAAATTGTCTGGCAACACCTGAATGCTGTGCCATTCTTGCTGTCACCATTTATTATAACCTCCTTGACGTGTTCCGACATCGATAGTCAACATTTTTTGCCGAATTTTTCTTTCCCAAAAATGTCCTTTGCAGTAGCACACCGCCTCGGCACGTCTTCACACCATGCCGTTACATGATCACGTGACTTCCTGCCACCCTGGAGCGGCTTCCCGCGGTGCGCTCTCTCCCTGGAGAATCCCCCGACGCCTGGTACGGACGGCGGGGGTTGCCATGGTAAACGCGACGCGTCACCTAACCCTACGTTACCGTGACAACGGATCACCTGTCAGCACACCACGTGATACCGAAACGCTGGGCTCCCTCCCCTGGCAGCAGAATGATGTCTTACAAACAAATCGTCGTCCAGAAGCGCAATGTTAGTTAACTAAGTTCATTTGGGGAAACGAAGATTGAAAAGAAAAACCCACTTGTTTCTGATGTGCATTTTATCAGGAATTGGGTAGCCATCCCGTCTTTTTAACCAGACGGGATGGCTGAATGAGTTAGAGCGTCCGTCTCCAGTGCTGGTAGATAGTGGGGTCGTGGGTTCGAATCCTGATCGAGTCAAAGCAATGACTTAAAAATTGATACTTGTCGCTTCCTAGCCAGACGCTCGGCATTACTAGGATAGGGCAAGGAGCAGTGGAATGAGGAAGACCAGTCATCTGCGACTGAAATTTCCCCTGCTTAAACAACTAATGTACCAAAGAAAATAAAAATTGTGTAGCACTGGTGCCAATCGGCCGAGTAGAATGCCCTTTGCATTAAAGTTGCACAGTCCGATGCTTTTGAGTTTCTGTCATTTTCTGAGATAAATATATTGGGTTAATCATTATAATCTACCTTACCGGACGGGCTGGCGTTTTTGGTGTTGTGTTTTATATACACATTTTGTATTTTTGGCTTCAGATATTTCGGGCGTTGGTATTTTTATTCAAATTTTATTTGATCAGAGAAGTAAGTGTATCGTGTAAATGACGGCAAAACTAAGCCTGATGAAATGTACACAATCTCCATAATTTGACACCTGCCAAGTTGGGCACCTACCTGTATTATACGACAGCATGCCATTAATATTCAGTTAAACAAGATTCTTATTAATTACTCTCCCTTTTAAATTCCAATCATAAAAAAGTCAGGGCAATATTCAGCATTGATACAGTAATGACTAAGAGTAAGAAACAAGCATCGCTTTTCTTGTTTGGTTTTATTCAAAATTATATTGGTCATATTCCGTCTAATAATAACCCTTACCCCGATAACCACGAATCAAAGATGTCTGTATTTTCGCAGATTTCCGCGATTTTGTTTTAAATTCACCGATTAATGTTCACAAAATGCTAATATATATTATAGCAACTGGTTACTCCCAATCCCATTCTTATATGACCTTAGATGTTGTTAGAATATAAAACCAAAACAAGAAGGAGTTTGACATGTGCGATAATACAATCACAATAAGGACAGTTGAAGCCTGAATTCTGACAATTTTCTGCGATTCCGTGGCAGTCTAATAGTAATACTATGGGGGAATGTCTACGTACGGAAATCTGCCATTCGTTCTACTAGAATCCGCTAGGTGGCTCCAGGGTCTCCGCCTAATTTCGGTGTTTTTTTGCGACCACAGCTTGCCTCTCCTTCCCCAGTCCCTGTTATTAAATCATTGATTTGCTGGCCATACTTGTGAGGATGAACGTTTATAAACTACACGACGAGTTCGAATCCCAGTCGAGGCAAACCGATCACTTATAAAATTGATACTTGTCACTACCTAGCCTGGCGCTCAGAATTAATAGGACAGAGCAAGGACTGGTTAGCTCAGTGTCAGGATAATGCGTCTGAGTGGAATATCGGTTCATGGTGCCAGCAGCCTGGTCTTCCAGTCACAATGAGTGTGCACTGTCAGGAGTCTGTAGCCGCCGTCATATGACCTCAGATGTTGTTAGGACGGAAACCCCTACCCTCAATTACAAAGCAGCAGTGTGCAGCACTGATGCCAATCGTCCTAGAAGATCCTTTCCATTACAGTTGCATAGTGCGATGGTTTTGAGTTTCTGTCATTTTCTGATATAAACATATCAGGTTGATCATTATAATCTATCTTACTTTAGATTGAAGTACCTTTTATTTTAAGTGGGTAACCTTTTAGATATTTGAAGTGGAAACATGCTAAATTAATTTTGGCAAGCACACCAAAACTCTTGCACCATGTGCTTCTGCAGTAACTGGTTCTATTAAATTGCCTCAGTATTCCCTTCTATGTGGCGACAAATGTTTAATAAGTGCACCAGTATCTAAGCCCCGTTCACACAGCACACCTATAGGCCAAACTAGATAAGGCGAACTAGAGGAGGCGAACTAGGCGGCCTGTCCACACAAGCAGTACTTGGGGCGGTTTAAGGCAGAAATCGATCTCTGCGCATGAGCAAGTCCATACTAACCAGCGCCAGTTTCGGTTAGTCGACGTCGCCACAAGAGAGTGTGGGTTTGACCTAGATATGTATGGACTGAATCATATTGTTTTGGAACAATCAAAACTTCTGCTGGCCAGTGAAAACCTAAAAATAAATCATGAAAAAAATATCTGTCCAACTCTAGCTGGTTCATAGACCAAATTATATTATATAGTGTGACGTGCTTAATCTGCTTCAAGTAAACCGCTACTGTCCACACAAGCAAGGTGGGCCGACTTAAGCTAGTTCGCTTCATCTATACTACCTCGAGAGGTGGTTTACTTGAAGCGAACTTGGTGAGTCGGCTCATGCCTAAGTCGCACTAACATCACGTCCATACTACCAATTTGAGTCGAACTAAAGGAAGCGAATTAGTTAAGGCGAATTAACTCGCCAGTGTGAACGGGGCTTAAGTTAGATATCTAGAATCAAATCTATATAGTTGTTTTGGTTTTGGAAATTTTATGTTTTCATCGGACTACGCAACTTTAAAGGAAACATGTCTGCAATAAACCACTCTGGTTCATAAAACTTTCTCAGACAGAAAACTGTGGCGATGGTTTTGAGTTTCTGCCATGATTATTCAGATAAATATGTTAGCTTGCTCGTTAAAATCAACTTTATTTTAACTTGAAGTCAATAATTTGTATCTAAAAAAAAAGAACTTCAACATTATCGGACTATTCAACTTTCATTTTGAAGATAGTTGGAATGGAACAGGCAAGATTAACTTTGGCGTGCACGTTGAAATGCTGACACGTGACATCATAGGCTTCAACAGTAACAGGTAGCATGCGCCCCCTATTTGTTGAGCATCCGTCTCCTGCTTTGGGAGATCAGGGGATCCAAACTCATGGGTTTGTGTGTTCGAACCCTGGTCGAGTCAAACCAATGAATTAAAAATTGATACTTGTCGCTTCCTAGCCAGGTGCTCGGCATTATTAGGATAGGGCAAGGACTGGTTGGCTCAGTGTCAGGATAATGGAACTGAGTGGGATATCAGGTTATGGTGTTGGCAGCCTGGTCTCCCAGTGAGGCAACACTATAAAGTTGCCATGAGTGTGCACTGTCACAATTCAGTACCCGTCCTTATATGATCTTAGATGTTGCTAGGATGTAAAACAAAAAACAAACAAACCCACTATTTGCATTCATATATGCAGAGGTGCCAAGTGGATAAGAACGTGAGATAAGGATAAGGAATTTGTTTGTTGTTGGAGTTGTATGTCCTGGCAACATCTAAGGTCATATCAGGCCGGGATAAATAAGGAGAAATAGCATGGCTGAAGAGGGAATGATGCGGGGGGGGGGGGGGAGGAGTGATACAAAATGGTTTGTTCTGGTGCAGTTTGACATAAAAAAAATAAGCATACAAATTTAGGGGGGGGGGGAACAAGCTAAAATGATTCTTTAGCGGGCGATTATAAAAAGCAGGAAATCGGAAGATTTTGCTATAATTTAGGAATATTTCCCACCAAATCGGGAGACTTGGCTCTTCGGTGTATATACATGTATATATACTGTATACACTATCTCTCTCTCTCTCTCTCTCTATATATATATATATATATATATATGTATATTTATATATTGTGTGTGCGCGCGTGATTGAAGCCGAGCAGATAGTTTACGCATTCGCCGCCGGAGGCGCCACCACCGAATCGATTACACAGAAATTGGCGTATAACCGATCTTAGTGTATGTAGTAGCTGTAGTTTTGCAGCCACCAAGGTTAAGGCCCTGTCACACTACAACGTTTCCCACCAACGCGCGTCGACGTGTTGCCTTTTTGGTCGAAACGTCGGTACACGTCCGGTACGTTACCGGCGCGTTAACGGCGCGTTACGGGCGCGTTTCCGGCGCGTCGGTACATAGCAACTTGTGAATGGACACGTCGGCGCGCGTCGGGACGCGTCTAGGTTTTGTGCTTGCACAAAATTTTCGACGGGCCGCAACGCGCGGCAGCGTGTTCGAGGGCGCGTTACGGACGCGTTACTAACACGTCGACACGCGTTGGCGGCGCGCCGGCGGAACGCTGGCAGGACGTTGATCAACGTCGGTTAACGTTGGTTTTTTTTCCCCCAAAATCCGAGCATTCTGTCGGCGCGTCGGGAACGTCCCATCGACGTGTTGTGGGCGCGCCATTGGCGTTGCTCCAGCGTTTCTCGGCGCGTTGGACGTGTTGCCGGCGCGCCTAGACGCGTTGGCCACGCGGTGTGGACGCGCTGCGGGCGCGTCCTAACGTGTTGCTGGCGGGTATGTACGCGTTGACACGGTAAAAACGCGACACCAACGCGCCGTCAACGCGCCGACAGCGCGCCGACAACACGCCAATAACGCGCTACTAACGCGCTACAAACGCGCCAATAACGCGCCAATAACGCGCCAATAACGCGCCTCCAACCCGCCACTAACACGCTGCGCCGCGTCAAACTTTCTCCCAAAGCGCCGAAGAGTTGACCGCGTGCCGACGGGTTGCAAATATTTTGCGCGTTGCCGGCGCGCCGGCGGAAACGTCGTAGTGTGACAGGGCCTTTACTTGGGAAAAACGATCAGTGATTCGTTAAAGACACGGGTCCCCCGGCGGCCGTGCGTGCGCATGAGGAGGACCCCCACGTGGTGTCGAGAGTCATGGCAACCACGCGACGTTGTTGTGACGTAGCGGGACGTCAAGTTGACGTGTCCTCTTATGTCTGCAGGCCTAACTAGATAGCCGAATTGGTAAGAGCACTGACTGGCTTCTTGTGCGGTTGGTTGTTTGTTGGAGTTTACGTCCTGGCAACATCTACAGTCATATCAGGACGGCCAATGACGTGTGACAGTGCGCACTCATGGCAACTTTATAGTGCTGCCCCATTGGGAGACCGGACCACCAGCACCATGACTCGATTTCCCACTCAGTCACATTATCCTGATACTGAGCCAACCAGTCCTTGCCCAATCCTAGTAATGCCGAGTGCCAGACTAGGTAGCGACAAGTATCAATTTTGTAAGTCATTAGTTTGACTGAATTGGGAATCGAACTCTCGACCTTCCGGACGGGAGGCCTGCGCTCTACCGATTAGGCCACCGCGCCCGGTGTGGGAGTTTGAGGTATGCATGAATAGTCAGTCCTCTTCGTCCCCTCTCCCAACCTCGACATAGTCCTATCCGTCATTGAATGACTCCCCCCCCCCCACCCCTCCCCCACCCCTACACCCGCACACACAACTAACTACTTTCACACATAAAGACTCTTTCGCAGATTCCTGGCATTCCTGT
This sequence comes from Branchipolynoe longqiensis, assembly GCA_030323885.1. NCBI lineage: Eukaryota > Metazoa > Annelida > Polychaeta > Phyllodocida > Polynoidae > Branchipolynoe > Branchipolynoe longqiensis. Next base: position 35,471,097 of record CM059201.1, on the reverse strand, counting down.
TTACATGGCAACGGATGTGGCTACATGGTGGACTACATGCATCTGTCGACTAAGGCCTGCTGAAGCTAGTCTCCAGCAAGCAGCTTTGTTCTGTTTGATATAATCTCTAACCCGATGCATCATCTGCTGGCTTTGAGTTTCCGCCATGTTATCTTTTAAATAACTTTTTTTAGGTTGATCGTTTTACAGTTTAACCGCGTTAAACCAAACTTGAAGGGACCCTAGAAATTTGTTTGGATTAAGTACTCATTGGTTTAACCGGGCTTCGGCTTCGACTTTGACTTGGCTTTGGCAAAAACGCAGGTGCATTATGAATCCAATATACAATGTATGTGGACACTTTGATTATTGTTTTTTTGTATGTATATACAGTTAAGCCAAGCTCAGTTAAACCAAACGATCAGTTAATCCAAACTTTTTTTGACCCAGCAAAATACTACCATTTATCATATAAAAAAAGTCTCAGATGACCTGATAACCAGATGAAAGCTTGGTTTAACCATACCGGAAGTGGCCTGGGGGCCCAACAATTTTGTTTGGATTAACGGATAGTTTGTATTAACCAACTTTGGTTTAACCAAATTTTGTTATATGATAAATGGTAGTATTTTGCCAGGCAGCCGAAGAAAGTTTGGATTAACCGATCGTTTGGTTTAACCAAGCTTGGTTTAACGGGGTTGTAATGTAATGTTGTTTTAATCAACTTTTATTTTGTAACGGTTAACTTTGCAGAATTTTGAACGGAAAACATGCACAACCAGACTGCGAGACAGAGGCGTTGTTTACCAGCTTTTGTAGTGTAGAGCAAGAGCACTAAGCTGCAGCAAAACCTTTTTTGTTTGTGATAAAGTGTTTATTCATCTGAATATGACATTCGTCAGCACCGAAGCACTGGTCTTCCGGCCATCTTACGATTGGAAATTGACAGTGTATATAATCTAAGTTTGATCAGTGCTGTATTAGTTACAGCACCGATCCTGTAGAATTAAGGGAGTAGCTCCTGCTGTATAATGTGTGGTTCATGCAAATGGAAATGTCAGTTCCCCATCACTGATCTTCCGGCCAACTTACAATTGACTTACTTAATATATAAATGTATAATGAGTGCATCAGTATCTAAGTTGGATGTGGAGGATTAATTCTAGGGAAGTGTCTTGGTTTCGAAAATGTTAGGCTTTTCCTGGGATTTTTCGGCTTTGGCGTCTATCACAACAAACCCCTAAATAGCAACAAAATGTCACCATTCCTCTATCATCATCATCATGCTGTTGGTCATAATGCGACAAAGACTGCTTTCATTACTTGACTGCCGCTCTCCATTTAGCTCTCTGCTGTGAGAGTTGTGTCCATGAATTGGTCTTAATGTCTCTCAGCTTCAGTTTTCTCTTGATGGTATCCTTGAACCGGAGATGAGGGCGTCCTCTCTTTCTGTAACCAGAAGACAGTTGAGAATAGAGGATCTGCTTTGGTAGCCTGTCTGATGACAGTACATTTCATGAAAGCTGCCTGCAAAAGTGTTGAAGTGCTGCTGGCTTTTGCGAGTTACCAGTGGTACTTTCTTGGGGAGCAAATAGAGGTTTCACACCGGCAAGAACATGTCAAGACAGGCGCAAAACTATTTCTCCCTGCAGTGGCTGGTCGGGAGATGTTGGGAGTTCCATACATCAACCGCCCTTAATGCTGCCACAGTGACATGGTTTTCTGTTTAGGGTTTGCTCCCTTAGCCTTCGGTTCTGTCAAGAACCTGTACCACAAGGCAGTGGTTTACAACTCTGCAAGGCAGGGGCGTCAAACTCCCTGAGGTATTGCTATACCTGCTATACCTGCAATACTGACCACCATTCCTCTATATGTGACCCATATATATATATATGTATATTATATATATAGTTGTACCAGGTATGTATATGCTGCACCAAGAATATGTACCAGGTATATTATGCATGATGTACCAAACCAGGGATGTGTATTTTAGGGAGGACTACACCATGAGATTCATTAGATGTAAAATAATATGGGATAATGCCAAGTTATGTTTGATATATTGCTATTTCTTTTAACATATATATTTTTAATAAATGTATTTGTTAAGTACATAGTTGTTAAATATACATATTAAAAATATATATGTTTAGCAATATTTTATTGTTGATGAAAGTTGCATAGTCCGAAGGTTTTCAGTTCTGCCATTAAACAAATATATATATATATATATATATATATATTGCTTTGGTCATTATAATCCATATTACATGAGTTTGATGTAACTTTCATTGATGTTGTTAAATGTGGAGATACTTGAAGTGAAAACAGAATCAAATGAATTTGGCACGCACATTAAAACTCTTGACACCAGAGGCTTCGGCAGAAACAGGGTCTATTAGATTGGCTTAATTTGCTTTGTTATGTACCAACCCGAGCTTAATAAGTATTGTTCTTGTAATTAAATAGTGTAAATGACCGAAGTTGAGCATGGCTGGAAGACCAGTGGCTCGACGCTGAGAAAACTGTATTCAGATGAATATGAATTGGATATGTACGATCAAATCTAGATAAGTGGTTTGGTTTCAAACATTTGATGTTTTCATCACGCTAAGCCTACACAGCTTTGTATATTAAAGGAGGGAAATTTGAATCATGGACAATGGGCCTTTCGCAGTCCTCTGATCGTAGACATATCCTACTCCTAGCAATATAGAGTGCCAGTGTAAGGTAGCGACATTTATAAATTTGTAAAGCATTGCTTTGGCGCGGCCTGTCTTCGAACACAGAGGATCGGGCGGTCAATTCATTTTCAACCCGCTTGGTATTAAGTATCAATATTCTTAATGGGTTAGTGATTTATTAAATCAATCAATCAATAGTTCCGTCCTCTAGTCGAGGGTTGGATGCAATGGTTCTCCACTTGTCCCAATGGTGTGCTGTTCTGATAGACTGTGAATAATTCAAGCCTGTCCACTGTGAAATATTTGTAAACCATGATGTTCTTGGTCTCCCTCTCCCTCTGCTGCCATTCACCTTCCCCTCCAACAATTGATTAAATAGGTAAATAATTAATCAAGATAATGTCAAAGCAACTTATCACCAATAAGTAGACGTCTTTTTAAAGAAAAGAACCCCCGCCCCTCAAACAGTGGACTTCCATCCCCAATTACCGGGCGTGGTGGCCGAATCGATAGAGTGCAGGCCTCCTGTGCGGGAGATCGGGAGTTCAATTCCTGGTCGAGTCAAACCAATGACTTAAAATTGGCACTTGTCACTTTCTAGCATGGCGGTCGGCATTATTAATATTAGGATAGGGCAAGGACTGGTTGGTTCAGTGTCAGGATAATGTGACTGAGTGGGAGATCGGATCATGGCGCTGGCAGCCTGGTTTCCCAGTGGGGCAGCACTATAAAGTCGCCATGGGCGCAGACTGTCACAAGTTGGTAGCCGTCCTGATATGATATGACCTTAGATGTTGCCAGGACGTAAAACACCAACAACCAGCCAATCTATCCCCAATTCACGCCTCCGTCACACTCACCGCTCAAGCGAGGCTAAGCCAAAAAAACAAACAAAAATCAATAAACACCTAGGCAAATAATCGTGGTACTAGCACGGGAGTATAATCAATTAAATGAATGGAGCGCAGCAATGTATGGGTCCAGCCCGCTCCGGGAATACACCTCGCAAGTAAGCTGACCCCCATGCTTTGAGACAGGGGCCGTGGGACAATATGCTCGCCTACCAGCGCCACCTAGTGACAGCCTGACGGGGGGTAATCCAATATGGCGGCGCCCAGTGGCCCACGGGATCTCGTTCCGCCTCGCGCCGTTCTGGGACTGCGCAGAAAACGACGGATTCAGGTGTCACTACACAAAACGCCCGGGTGGCGCTCATGTTTCCAGTTGCCGCTGTGCAGCATTGTCGCCACCGTCGGCGCCGACCCGGGCGAGCACTTAGGGGCGGCCGGGGCAGGCCGGGGCCGGCGGCCGGCGGACAATACAGGCCCGGGGAGATGTCACCGACGACGGGGCGACGGGATTAGGCTCGGGTGTCCATGCCGGTGGTCGCCGCCTAGCGGACAGGACAGACCGTCGCTGGTTCCAGCAGACTATTTAGAATTAGAGCCGCAGCGTTAGAAAGGGTGAACTTTTCTATATATCTTCTATATATGGATTGTAGCCTATCGTCGGTGATATCGTCTGCTGGGTTGGAACTCGCCACTGACAATATGGCATTGCGCATGCGTTTTGAGTAAAACTTGCCTCAATTGTCGTCTGGTATCGATTTCATTGTGGCTGTCAAACTGCGTCTCCACTGATGGCAACAAAAAAAGGCAAGAGTTTTCGTGAAGCTGGAAAGTCGACGTTTCTTATGTGCACTCAGACGGCCGTGGCGGTATGCCTCCTCAGACGCAGTGCTTGTTTTCTACTGCGCAGGTGTGTGTTTTGCTACTCTTTTTTTGGTGGGTTGGTTGTTGGAGTTTGACGTCCTAGCAACATCTAAGGACATACCCCTGTCTAGATAATTAACCAAGATACCACGTCCATTCAAATGCATACACCGAATACATACACTGACCACATACACCACAACCTCTTAATTACCTGAATGTAATCACAATATTTTATTATCTTAAGATTGTTCTCATAATTAAATAGTGTAAATGACTGAAGTTAAGCATGGCTGGAACTTGGAAAACCTGTGCATCGGCACTCAAAAAAGACTGAATACAAATTTTTACCAAAAAAGGATATATATCAGGACGGGTACTGACTTGTGACAGTGCACACTCATGACGACTTTATAGTGCTGACTCACTGGGAGACAAGGGCGCCAGCATACCTCATATCCTACTCAGTCACATTATCCTGACACTGAGCCAACCAGTCCTTGCCCTATCCTAGTATTAATGCTGAGCGCCAAGCTAGGAAGCGACCAAGTATCAATTTTGTAAGTCATTGGTTTGACTCGACCCGAAATTGAACTCCCGATCTCCCGCACAGGAGGTTTTCTCTCTACTGATTCGGCCACCATGCCCGGTCTCCCTTCTTGTCTAACTTGTTGCCGACACATTCGTGAAAAAGAAATAGCGTCCTAAGCTAAATAAATGAATAAATAATGTGATAGATATAAGTATCATAGACCTTTATTGGATAGCTATTTAAAAACGCCTATATTAAATGCATAAACAGTGTTGATAATGCATCCTTTATGGTCATACCCATTCCAATGGCCTGCCCGGACTGATAAAACTGATATTAGATGGTCCAGTTTAATATCACTTATTAGTATCCTTGTTATTTATTGAAGTACATTTAAATTTAAGTTTATACCATTCAAAATAACCCACGTTTGGAAGCTAAAGTATTTGAAGAAACACATTTTACTTCCCGAATGGGGTTTGAATTTTGGGACATTTGGAAGGATTATTGACCTGGACTGTGCACCTCGACCAATACTCATCCAGAGTCCATCAGGCCTCAAGCACCTTATCGGGCAACAACTGCTGAGTAATTAGTGTAAAGTGAAAGCAGATTCTCATGTACCAGTCAAAAAGGGTCTTATTCTATATATATATATATATATATATATATATATATATATACAATATATATATAGAATAACTCTTGCGCGAGTGACAGTGTTTCGCACCACTGGCAGGGTTGGGCGGTGGTGGCGCCACCGGTCCTAACTGGTGAAGGGGTCACCGATAGAGTAGTAGACAACATATGGGTGGTAATATTATGGAACATTCCCCTTTGCCCCTTTATACTCGCATAATTCCTATGCATCATATATATATATATATATATATATATATATATAAATCCGGTCGTTAGTGACTGCTATAGGCGCCCCATGCCACCTGCAGGTGGCACCAGCGGCCAGAAGAGGAACTAACAGGGCTGTCCTTAGTTGCGCACTCGTAAGGAAAGAGTGTCCTTGTTTTTATTCTTATAATGTTATTATAGAACACACATATATAGTATATATATATAAATCTGTGTGTATAATTGGATTTTGTAAAATGGGGTGGGTGGGAAATTGTGCTATATTGGTGTGTGCGTGGGTGTTGGTTTTGATAGGTGGATGTTGGTATTAGTTGGTGTTAATCTAGGTTGGTGTGTGTGGATGTGGTTGTTTCTTTGTTGGGGTGTTGCGTCCTAGCAACATTTAATGTCATAATACGACATGCACGTCTTGTGACAATGCGCATTCATGATGACTTCTAGTACTTCCTCGCTGGGAGGCTGGTATGTATGTATGTGTGTGTGGGTGCATTGGATTGTAAGGTTAATGTGTATGTTTGTTTTGGTGTGGGTATATATCTATGGTTATCTCTATATTTCTTCCTCTTCGTTGGTATGTGTATGTGAGTATCTATGTGTGTAGTGTTTTGACGCGTGTATATACATGTGTATACGTGTGTATACATCTGTGTTAATGTATGCGTCTACATCTGTTGGTGAGTGGGTGCCTGTGTGTTGGTTTTATGGGTGTTTATATCTGTGTATGCTGAAGTAGGTATGCAGGTATTGCAATACCTCAGGGAGTTTGACGCCCCTGCCCTGCAGAGTTGTAAACCACTGCCTTGTGGTACAGGTTCTTGACAGAATCGAAGGCTAAGGGAGCAAACCCTAAACAGAAAACCATGTCACTGCGGCAGCATTAAGGGCGGTTGATATATGGAACTCCCAACATCTCCCGACCAGCCACTGCAGGGACAAATAGTTTTGCGCCTGTCTTGACATGTTCTTGCCGGTGTGAAACCTATATTTCTCCCTGAGAGAGTGCCACTGTTAACCTGCAAAAGCCAGCAGCACTTCACAACACTTTTGCAGGCAGCTTTCATGAAATGTACAACCGCACAAAAAATGGAGAATGGCAGTCAAGTAATGAAAGCAGTCTTTGTCGCATCGCGACTGACAGCATGATGATGATACTGAAGTGTGTGTCTGCATGTGTTCATATGTGTCAGTAGCTGCATGGGTTGGTGTGTATGTCCGTGTGTTGTGTGTGCGTTTGAGATGGTTTGCTGGGTGCTAGTACCTGGTATGTATTGGCGTGTGTCCGTGTGTGGCTGTACGTACGTTTGTGGGTATGTTTTGGTGTATGTCCATGTCTTCTTGTGTGTGTTTGTGGGTGATTGTATGCATGCTTGTTGTGTATGTATCTGTTGACGAGTGTGTTTGTGTGTTGTTGTGTGTGTATGTATTCGCATGTGTCAATGTGTTGTTGAATGGGCATTTGCAGGTTATGGTATCTGTACATGTTTGTTGCGCATGTATGTGTTGACGAGTGTGTCTGTGTGTCATTGTGTATGTCTGTATGTATTAGCGTGTGTCCATGTGTTGTTGTATGGGCATTTGCAGGTTATGGTATCTGTACATGTGTGTTGTGTCTGTATGTGTTGACGAGTGTGTTTGTGTGTCGTTGTGTATGTCTGTATGTGTTAGCGTGTGTCCATGTGTTGTTGTATGGGCATTTGCAGGTTATGGTATCTGTACATGTGTGTTGTCTATGTATGTGTTGACGAGTGTGTTTGTGTGTCGTTGTGTGTGTCTGTATTCGCGTGTGTCAATGTGTTGTTGTATGGGCATTTGCAGGTTATGGTATCTGTACATGTGTGTTGTGTATGTATGTGTTGATGAGTGTGTTTGTGTGTCGTTGTGTGTGTCTGTATGTATTAGCGTTTGTCCATGTGTTGTTGTATGAGTTTTTGCAGGTTATGGTATCTGTACATGTGTGCAGGTATTGCAGTACCTACCTGCTAAAATACCTCAGGGAGTTTGACGCCCCTGCCTTGCAAAGTTAAAAACCACTGCCTTGTGGTGTACAGGTACTTGATAGAACCAAAGGCTAAGGGAGCAAACCCTAACAGAAAACCATGCTTCCGTGGCAGCATTAAGGGCGGTGATGAATGGAACTCCCAATGTCTCCCGACCAGCCACTACAGGGACAAATAGTTTGCACCTGTCTTGACGTGTTCTTGCCAGTGTGAGACCTCTATTTGCTCCCCGAGAGAGTGCTGCTGGTAACTTGCAAAAGCCAGCAGCACTTCAAGACTTTGCAAGCAGCTTTTATGAATTGCACAACTGCACAAAATAGTGGCGCTTAAGAAATAAAAGCAGTCTTTGTCGCATTGCGACCGACAGCATGATGATGATGATGATGACATGTGTGTTGCATATGTATGTGTTGGTGTGTGTCTGTGTGTCGTTGTGTATGTCTGTATGTATTGGTGTGTGCCCATGTGTTGTATGGGCATTGCAGGTTATGGTAACTGTACATGTGTGTTGTGTATGTATGTGTTGGTGTGTGTATCCGTGTAGTTGTTGTATGCGCGTCTGTGATGGTTTGTTGGGTTCTGGTATATGTGTGAGTTGTTGGGTGTATCTGTTTGTGCCTCTATGGGCTCGCCTGTGTCGAAGCCGTATGCATCGGTGTGCGTGGTTGTGTGTTGTGTTGACCTGTATCTGAGTGCATATGTACACTAAAGCTATGATTCCTTACATGCGGTATGCGGTATGCGGTATGCGGTATGCAAATGCAAATGCGGCAAAAAATTGAAATGCCTTGAAGTCAATGGGCTACATTCCTTACATGCGGTATGCAAATGCGAATGCGAATGCGAATGCGAATGTGAATGCGAATGCGGAACTCGATCGGTCCCTGTAGCGATTGGTGTGGCATGCGGCATGCGGAATGCGAATAGAAAGCTCAGTCACCCGTGTCCATTAGTTTTAGACGAGGAGAAGGGACTGATCATTACGGAACGGTCACACACAGGGGTGCGGAGGGGAAACATATGGTAGTGGTGGTGGTGGGGAGACGGACGGTAACGGGTTGGTAAAAATGCTACCATATCCACAGAAATATGAACACTTATCTATAATTTGGTAATTATAAAGGTAGGAACCGCCATGTGACGTACCAAGAGGTACATAGATATAAATGCCATATTAGGTCATATACAGTGCAGTATGGTGTATACTTGTTTATTTTTATTTTTTAAATATAGCCAGTTGTGTGCCACATGCCGCATGCCACATACCGTGTAGAAGGAATCCTCCCATTCGCATACCGCATGCCACATGCCGCATGCCGCATACCTCATACCGCATACCGCGTATAGGGAATCTTAGCTTCAGTGCATGTCCGTGCGCGTATAGCATATGACGGATGGCGCTTCACAGACGACGCATTCTAGACGGGGACGGGAGGGGGGGGGGGGGCAGCGCATAGCAGACAGTTCGTCGCGGATAATGCGTCGCGGATAACGCGTCGCGGATAACGCGTCGCGGATAATGTGTCCCAGATAACGCATCGACCGCACTCACGAGTCCAGTCAGCATTCGTAGTATGAGGGCTAAACAACCTAAAAATAAAAATAGATAATCCGTACAAACCAACCCTCAACCTAGTCTTAGTAAAACTCTTGTAAGTAATCTTTTATCAATCATTCATCTAGATCCTGAATCTTTAGAGTAATACCAAGGCTAGGTGGGGGTGGGTGGGCCCCTGATCATTGACTTCGTATTCATAAGATTCTTACGAATCTAAGTAATACGTCAACTTACAGGTAAGTCTAGTTTAACTGTAATATTCTTACATCATCTTCTGAATACCAGAAGTCAACAAGCAGGGGAGAGATTTCGTAGATCTTTAATTTTTTAGTCCGAATCAATCTGATATTAATTTAATATCTACTTTTCCCCCCTTCTTCCTTTTTAACAAATTTAACCATGAAAACCATTATACCTTCAAATTTCAAACAATTTGTGTACCTTAATTATATTAGTAAGAATTGCTCTTCGAAACAACTCACTAACAGTTTATAATATTGCAACCCACTGAACATTTTGCATGATCACAGACTTGCACCATAAGAGTAACAAGCTTAAATGATAGGTATGACCCTTGGCTGAGAGGTTCTTGTGGCATAACTGCACAGAAAGAACTATTTAATTAAGAAATGTCTCATTCTTATTTTGTCCATAAACTGATGGGACCGTTCTAAATTAACAGTCCTATAGCTAATGGCTGCCTTTAGTAATTTTAGGAACTCTGAAATATTCAGATTCAGAATGGTTACATCTGTGTATACTTCCATTGTTTATTGGGATTTTATTTCCCAGAAGCATGTATGGTCATAACCAAATGTCGCAGGCATAAAGGGGGGGTTGGGCGGGGTTGGGAGTGGACGGAGGGGGTGGGGTCGGCTCGGCGTTACGGAGCGGATGTCTATCTCTATCTATCTATCTATATCTATCCATCTATCCATCTGCCTGTCTATCTATCTGCCGAGTGGTGGGGTGTGCACGGGGTGGGGTTGCAGTGGGGTGGTGTGTGTGTGGTGTGTGTGTGTGTGTGGGGGGGGGGGGGGGGGTCGGGTATCTCACACCTATAATCTCCGGACAGACACTACGGCGGCAAACAGAGCAGTCGGTCATCCCCGAGGGGTGGCGCCTAGGGCCCAGCTCACTAACGAGAGCTCGCACCCGAATTATTAGCACACCACAATTCAAACCAGCGAAGATAAATTCAAAACGAAATTAAATTGAGTTCTTCATCTCTCTCTCTCTCTCTCTCTCTGTCAATCCCGCTTTCTTTCCATATATAGTGTATATACATTATATATATATATATATATTATATACATATATCATGTCATGTATAACGAAATGTGCAAGTATGAAGATACGTCAGGGAATTATTATCATATTGATATACTCCATAATACTCAACACTGTACCGGTGGTGCTACCTGTGGCACTCTTCACCTCCACCAGATGTCGACAAGTGTCAGTTGCATCGGAGGATTCTTTCAACGTATCTAATATAACACATATTATATACACATATTATACACTTATATATTATTCATATATTAGATTATATATAACCTGCCAGAAATGTTTCATATGAACACAATTCTCTCTTATATTGACGGTACATACGAGGACGAATATGTCAAATCATTCAACAAAATAAAATACTTACACTGATTTGATTCAATGTATCCAACTTAGATACTGATGCACTCATTAAATATGTATTTCTGCATAGAAGGAATGTTAAATTCGGTTAATTGAGCATATAACTGCTGAAGCCTTTGGTGTGCATGATTTCACTTAAAATATGAGAGGTATTGCAATACCTCAGGGAGTTTAACGCCCCTGCCCTGCAAAGTTGTAAACCACTGCCTTGTGGTACAGGTTCTTGACAGAACCGAAGGTTAAGGGAGCAAACCCTAAAGAGAAAACCATGTCACTGTGGCAGCATTAAGGGCGGTTGATGTATGGAACTCCCAACATCTCCAGACCAGCCACTGCAAGGACAAATAGTTTTGCGCCTGTCTTGACATGTTCTTGCCGGTGTGAAACCTCTATTTGCTCCCCGAGAGAGTGCCGCTGGTAACTTGCAAAAGCCAGCAGCACTTCAACACTTTTGCAGGCAGCTTTCATGAAATGTACAACCGCACAAAGGAGAGCGGCAGTCAAGTAATGAAAGCAGTCTTTGTCGCATCGCGACCGACAGCATGATGATGATGATGATGATGATGATGATGACTTCACTCTAATCTAAAGTAAATTCTAATGATCAACCATATACATTTATTGGAAAAGATACAAAACATTGTTTGCGTATGTGTGTTTTAGGTGAGGTTTGTGACTATTAAACAACTAACATAGTATTAGTAATAAGAATAGAACAAAAATACAATGCCAAGAGGGCCCAAAAAAACTAACATAGGCTACTAAACGTACCAACAGATCTATCTGCTACTGAAATGCAGACAATCAAATAACTTATCAGCAGCTGCTGCTTGGTAAGACAACACCAACACTACAGCTGGCCAGCATTGAAAACAAGCCTGGATACCCGGGCTTACATGCTATGGACAGTATAAATACAGCTTCAATAAAAAATTGTTTTTTAAATTTGCGGACATGCACAACGAGGTGATACTGATAGTGATGTGGGTTTGGTGGACAAGGTCGGCAAAGTGTTACTGACGTGGGTTCGGCAGACATGGTCGGTAAAGTGTTAGTGAAGTGGGTTCAGCAGATATGGTTGGCAAAGTGTTAGTGACATGGGTTCTACGGACATGGTCGGCGAAGTTTTACTGAGGTGGGTTCGGCGGACATGATTGGCGAAGTCTTAGTAACGTGGGTTCGGCGGATATGGTCGGCGAAGTGTTAGTGACGTGGGTTCGGCGGACATAGTTGGCGAAGTGTTAGTGGCGTGGGTTCGGTGCACATGATTGGTGAAGTGTTAGTAACATGGGTTTGGTGGATATGGTCAGCGAAGTGTTAGTGACGTGGGTTTGGCTGAAATGGTTGGCGAAGTGTTAGTGACGTGGGTTCGGCGGACATGGTTGGCGAAGTCTTAGTGACGTCAGTTCCGCGGACATGGTCGGTAAAGTGTTAGTGACATGGGTTTGGGGGACATGGTCGGTAAAGTGTTAGTGACATGGGTTCAGCGGACATGGTTGGCGAAGTGTTAGTGACGTGGGTTTGGTGGACATGGTCAGTGAAGTGTTAGTGATGTGGGATTGGCAGACATGGTTGGCGAAGTGTTAGTGACATGGGTTTGGCGGACATGGTCGGCGAAGTATTAGTGATGTGGGTTCGGCGGACATGGTGGGCAAAGTATTAGGGACATGGGTTCGGCCGACATGGTCGGCGAAGTATTAGTGACGTGGGTTCGGCGGACATGGTCAGCGAAGTGTTAGTGACGTGGCATCAGCGGACATGGTCGGTGAAGTGTTAGTGGCGTGGGATCGGCGGACATGGTCGGTGAAGTGTTGGTGGCGTGGGTTCGGCGGACATGGTTGGCGAAGTGTTAGTGATGTGGGTTCGGCGGACATGGTCGGCGAAGTGTTAGTGACGTGGCTTCGACGCACTAACTGCAATAGCCAAAAGGCAAGGTTGGGTGGCAGAGTAGTATTACCAGACGGGCCTTTACTTCAGTGTCCGTCAGACACGGAGCCGGAGGTCGTACCCTAAAATAGGTACCTGCACTGCGCGTGTATGTGCGAAGCTCACGCCTATGGCGTGGCTCTAATTAGATTTGCTCGAGAAGCCATGATTAAAAGAGCTTCTGACAATCCATCTCAAGACCAGACGGGATGGTTGAATCACTTGAGCGTCCATCTCTCGTTTTGGTAGAACCCTGATCGAGTCAAACCAATGACGTAAAAATGTATACTTGTCAGGCACTCGGCATTAGTACAAGTAGGATAGGGCAAGGACTGGTTGTCTCAGTGCCAGGATAACGTGACTGAGTGGGAATTTATTATATCATGGTGCTGGTGCCCTGGTCTCCCAGTGGGACAGCACTATAAAGTTGCTATGAGTGCACACTGTCACAAGTCGGTACCCATCCTGATATAATCTTATATGTTGCCAGGATGTAAAACTCCAACAACCAACCAACCAACCAACAATCCCTCTCAAACTAACCGGATCGGATGGTCAGTGTTGGTGAGACACTCGCTCCATAGTCGGTAGTTCGTGGGTTCAATCCCCGGACGAGTCAAGGCAATGCTTTATTCAAATTGGTACTTGTCGCTCGCTACCTTGCCTGGTGCTTAGGCATTATTACTCATGGCTCAGTGTCGAGATATTGTGTTGGTGTGGGATGCTCTGTGATGGTACCGGCAACATGCTATCCCAGTGCAGCAGTACTATAAAATGGATATGACATTAAGAGTGTGAACTGTCACAAGTCAGTAACCGTCTTGATTTGTTATTCGATATTGGTAGGACGGAAAACCCTCATCAGTCGTGACAAGTTACTGCTTGCACATGTTCTTCGGAAATACTGTTCCAAATTGTTTTGCGAATACAGTAAAACCTTCCTAATCGACCACCTCCACAGATCGACCACTCCCCTATAACGATCCCTTTATTTGGGTCCCAACAATAACATTATAACCATATTCATTCTCCCTAAACCGACCACCTCCCTAAATGGACCACTTAAGGTCGGTCCCAAAGTTGGTCGATTTAGAGAGGTTTTACTGTAGTCGAATACGGATGAAGACGATGAAGGAGAAGAAGAAGAACAACATCAACAACAAGAAACAACTTTACCATTTATTATTATCTAATTCTATTTTGGTTAATTAGAAGTCCGTTGCCACAGCTGCCCGGCAGTTATGTGGGGGAAAGGCTCGGGTGGCTACGTAACACTGTCGATCAATACCGATTGTAGCAAAGGGGCAGGCAGCTGTTGTTGGGGTGTAATTCTAAGTCTTTATAACTTCAGAATGTGGCCTTAATGGGGCTGTCACATTACGACGCTTCTTACCGGCGTACCGCCAACGCGCAAAATAAGTTGTACGTGTTGAGACACATCCAACTTTTCGGCGGTTTGGGAAAAAGTTTGACGTCAGCGCTGCATGGTAGTAGCACGCGGCCAACGTTGTGGTAACGTATATTGGTGCGTTCTCTCTCTCTCTCTCTCTCTGCATGCACAAAACTTTTGACGTGCCACGACACGCGCTGGCATTCATCGTCGACCGTTGACGTCCATGAACGTGTACCGACGTGTACCGATGCAGGCATAACGTGCGTGTAATGCTTCTCGACGTTTCGCCAAAAACGGACACACATCGACGCGCGTTGGAGAGAAGCGTCGTAGTGTGACAGCAGCATAAAGTTTTCAGCTCAAAACAGTCCTACTCAGACAAACTGCTGAAAGGAGGATTTAGAGACCCGTAAATCTCAGGTTGCTTTATTATCATTCCATAGATGACGACCTAGAAGGCGTAGTGACGTCACAGTTACTTAGAGTTCCAGTCCCCCCCACTCCCAAGTGTGGTGTGGCAGTGCAGGGGACAGATCATCTGTTTGGTGTATATATATGTATATATATACAGAGAGAGGGGGGGATATATATTTACATATGTATGTATGTACCTACATGAATATCCATATACATGTATATATATATCTATTTATGTACAGCTCATTGTGGTGGTAGTCTGGCTCATTTACTATTCGCAGCGAGCAGGTGGCGCCCCCACGGGGTTGTTTGTCGGAGTTTTATTGGAGTTTTACGTCCTGGTAACATCTATTGTCATATCAGGATGGGTACCGACTTGTGACAGTGCACACTCACTGTGACTTTGTTGTAGTGCTGCCCCACAGGGAGACAAGGCCGCCAGTAGCATGACCTGATATTCCACTCAGTCAAATTATCCTGACACTGAGCCAACCAGTTCTTGCTCTATCCTAATAATGCCGAGCGCCTGGCTAGGAAGTGACAAGTATCAATTTGTATGCCTTTGGTTTGACTCGACCAGGGTTCAAACCAGTGGGTTCCAATCCCCTGATCTACCAAAATGGGAGGCGGACGATCAGGCAATTCGGCACCCATCTGGGTCCACCTCTGAGGAAGGTGTACATACATCATTCCCTAAACAAGGTGGTTCTCTTTCAAAAGTGCCTGGGGGGGGGGGGGGGATCTAGACATGATGCTTTTGCGTGACAAGCTGTTGTAATCATTATCATTATCAACCAGTCTACTTCCCCCTCAGACCAGACACGGTGGCCGAATCGGTAGAGTGAAGGTTTCCCGTGCGGAAGGTCAGGAGTTCGATTTCCGGTCGACTCAAAGCATTAACTTGCCGAATTGATTATGTTCACTACCTAGTCTGACGCTTCGCATTAATAGGATAGGACAAGAGACTGGGTAGCTCAGTCTCAGGATAATGTGACGGAGTGCGAAATTGGGTTCTGGTCCTGGGGGCCTGGTCTCCCAGTGGGGCAGCACTATACAATTATTAAGTCCCCATGAGTGTGCACTATCACAAGTCGATAACCTTCCTGATATTAGTTATGACCGTATATGCTGCCAGGACGTAAAACTCCCAAAACACCCACTTCCGCTTGTGTCAGTAGGTAATGCCGGGTGAGTTTAATTGTAAAAAATAACATAAATACCACATCCCTTTGACCTTTTACCTTTGTGTGCTTTCCCTAATGTTCCTTTAGTCGGTAGGTCAGCGAGTAGGTCAATCGGCTGGCGCTGAGTGACCTTGACCCCCTAACCTCTAGTCGGAATCCCATGTCAAGTTTCGCCAATTGCACCAGATTTCGGACATCCTGCTCTCGTTTGGCTTGTCATGCAGGTGTCAATCAATCCGAGTTGAACCCGCCCCTTCCCCGCCCTCCCCCGCCCCCACCCCGCCCCCACCTCGCCCCCACCTCGCCCCTTGTTAGACAGCGACCTCCGGAAGAACAACTCGAGGCTGGTGACACAATGGGAAGACGAGGCTCCGGAGACGCCAGAACAATGGTGACGTCACGGCGGGTGTGTGTGTGTGGGGGTGGAGTGGTGCTGCGCAGGGGGGTGTTGGGGGGGTTGTAGGGGTGGGTTGTGGGGGTGGCTCTTGGGGAGGGGGGGGGTTAAGGGGGGGGGGTTGTGGAGGCTGATTGTGGGGTGGATGGTGAGGGTGATGGTGGGTTTTGGGGGTAGCGGGGTTTGTGGAGGAGGGTGGTGAGCGTGATGGCAGGTTGTGGAGGTGGATTGTGGGGATGGGTTGTGGGGGCGGGTTGGGGGGTTATGTGGGGTTGGTTGTGGGGGCCGGGTTGGGGGTTATGTGGGTTGGTTGTGGGGCCGGGTTGGGGGTTATGTGGGTTGGTGTGGGGCCGCGGTTGGGGGTTATGTGGGTTGGTTGTGGGGCCGGGTTGGGGGTTATGTGGGGGTGGTTGTGGGGCCGGGTTGGGGGTTATGTGGGTTGGTTGTGGGGGGGGTTATGCGGTTGGGGGTTATGTGGGTTGTTGTGGGGCCCGGGTTGGGGGTTATTGTGGGTTGGTTGTGGGGCCGGGTTGGGGGTTATGTGGGGGTGGTTGTGGGGCCGGGTTGGGGGTTATGTGGGTTGGTTGTGGGGCCGGGTTGGGGGTTATGTGGGGTTGGTTGTGGGGCCGGGTTGGGGGTTATGTGGGGTTGGTTGTGGGGGTGGGTTGTCTGGGTGGGTTGTGAGGTGGTGTAGGTTGTAGGGGTGCATTGTGGGGTGGGTTGTAGGGGTTGATTTTTGGGGTGGGGGTTATGTGGGGGTTGTGAAGGTGGGATGCTTGGGTGGGTTAAGGGGGTGGAATGTAGCGGTGGGTTGTGGGGGTGGGTTGTGGGGGAGGAGGTGGGTGGAATAGTGGGGGGCGGGGGTTGCTGGTGATGGCAGGGGGGAAGAGAAAGAGGAGGGGGGGTCTACTGTCACGTGACCACAATAACCGAATCAGGTGATAACCATCGCGCCGTGACGTCGGACGTGACGTCTGACATTCCAGTCGGCACACGTGGCTCCCCCTGGAGGCGCCGACACCGAACTAGCCGAGATAGCGCGAGACGGAGGCGAGATAACGATCGCACGTCGTATTTCACGCGGCGGACACCAGCGCCACCAGAGGGCGCTCCGGTCGGGCCACGTTAATTGTTCTCGAAGGGATGAACCTGGTGGGGAGATAGATTAATTAATCCGTGTCACGTGGTGTGCGTCCTAGGAGCATGTGTGGTGGGTGTGGTGGTGTGTGAGCGTGTGTGAGTGTGTGTGTGGGTGTATGTGGGTGTGGGTGTGGTGTATGTGGTGTGGGTGTGAGTGGTGTATGTGTGGGTGTGTGGGTGTGTGGTGTGTGGGTGGTGTCTATGGGTGTCGGTGGGTGGGTCTGGTGTTGTGGTGTGTGTGGTGTGTGGTGTGTGTGGTGTGTGTGGTGTGTGTGAGTGATGTGGGTGTGGGTGTGTGGGTGTAGGTTGGTGTGCATGTGTGTGAATGATGTGTATGTGTGGGTGTGTGGGTGGTGTGGTGTGGGAGGATGTGGTGGGGGAGAGTGTACAGTGTAGAAGGCAGTTCTGGTTCTGGGCCTGAGGCTGCCCACTGACACCAGTGACAGCTTATTCGTTCACCTGCTGCTATGTATTTAAAGAACATTAGCATTTATTAATTGGATAATTGAATAATTGGATATGTGATTAATACTTAATTGATTAATTGGTTATAGATTATCAATATATCGATACATATATATTCATTCTCGATCAAGCTTTGTTTGTGTGGTTGGTTATTTGTTGAAGATTTACATCGTGGCGACGTTTAATGTCAGATCAGGACGGGTTCCGACTTCTGACAGTGCGCACTCATGGCGACTTTATAGTGCTGCCCCACTGGGAGACCAGGCTGAGAGCACCACGATCTGTGTTCTCTTACTGCATCACACCGTTCTGTACTGGCTATAAAGCCAAAGCAATTTCGCAACACATTCAATTTAATTGAACTAAATAATCACCGCCACCCATCTTTCTCTCTCTTTATGTTTTCTTGTTTGTTTTAAGCTATTCTTACTAAACTGCTCTCTCTGTGTTTTCCCCTTTTTTTTTAGATATTCGTACTAAACTTCTCTGTCTCTCTTTATGTGTTCTTGTTTGTTTTAAGCTATTCTTACTAAACTGCGTGTGAATGATTGCGTGGTGCTTTTCTTTTTGTTGTCGTGAATCCGGTGTCAGGCGCGGGACTCCCGGGCGTTCAGTGCAGCTCAGCAGGGCGTCGCGCATTGGTAGATCCCGACCACGTGACTCACTCCGGCCGTCTTAATTCATGTTACCACATCAAGGACGTCACCTGCATTGCAGCATCCCCACAGCAGGACGCAGCCTGCATTTAAGGAGTTATGGAGGCGGCGTCCTGCCGTGGGGATGTGTTGCATTGGGGGATGTGGGGATGTGGGGATGTGTTGCGGTGTGGCTGCATTGCTATGAGAATGTGTTGCTGTGGGGATGCATTGTTGTGGGGATGGGTTGCTGTGCAGATGCATTTCTGTGTTGTTGTGTTGCTGTGGGGATGCATTGCTGTGGATATGCATTGCTGTGGAGATGTGTTGCTGTGGGTTGCATTGCTGTGGAGATGTGTTGCTGTGGGGATGCACTGATGTGTGGATGTGTTGCTGTGGGTATGCGTTGCTGTGGGGATGTGTTGCTGTGGGGATGCGTTGCTGTGGGGATGCATTGCTGTGGGGATACATTGCTGTGGAGGTGTGTTGCTGTGGGGATGCATTGCTGTGGGGATGTGTTGCTGTGGGATGCATTGCTGAGGGGATGCTTTGCTGTGGGATCCGTTGCTGTGGGGATGTGTTGCTGTGGGGATGCATTGCCAGGGGATGTGTT
The DNA here is from genome assembly GCA_030323885.1 of Branchipolynoe longqiensis. Lineage (NCBI taxonomy): Eukaryota > Metazoa > Annelida > Polychaeta > Phyllodocida > Polynoidae > Branchipolynoe > Branchipolynoe longqiensis. The sequence continues at coordinate 35,451,942 of CM059201.1, read as the reverse complement.
GCTGTGGGGATGTGTTGCTGTGGGGATGTGTTGCTGTGGGGTTGCGTTGCCATGGGGATGCATTGCTGTTGGGATGTGTTACTGTGGGAATGCATTGCGGTGGGAAGTCATTGCTATGGGATACGTTGCTATGGGGATGTGTTACTGTGGGGATGCATTGCCATGGGATGCATTGCTGTGGGGATGCGTTGCTGTGGGGGTGTCTTGCTGTGGGGATGCATTGTGGTGGGTATGCATTGCTGTGGGGATGCATTGCTGTGGGGATGCTTTGCCATGAGGATATGTTGCTGTGGGGATGCGTTCCTGTGGGGATGTGTTGCTGTGGGGATGTGTTGCTGTGGGGATGCATTGCCGTGGGGATGCATTGCTGTTGGGATGTGTTTCTGTGGGGATGCATTGCGGTGGGAAGTCATTGCTGTGGGATGCGTTGCTGTGGGGATGTGTTACTGTGGGGATTCATTGCCACGTGGATGCTTTGCCATGGGGATGTGTTGCTGTGCGGATGTGTTGCTGTGGGGATGTGTTGCTGCGGGGATGCGTTGCTGTGGGGATGCGTTGCTGTGGGGATGCATTGCTGCAGGGATGCGTTGCTGTGGGGATGTGTTGCTGTGGGGATGCATGTCAAAAGACAAATTAAATTGCATCGTATGATGGCTTTGAGTTTTGTTCATTTATTTTAGATATATATATTATGTTGAGTTTTATGATCTACTTTATATTACGATTTAATTTCTAGTATTTTTAACTTTATGTATAGATATATATGTATGTATAATTTGTTTTGTAATGACTAAATTTGGCAATATTTGGGTTCAAACATGGCCCATTAATTTTGGTCTCCATATAAAAACTTTGAAAACACAGGCTTCGGCACACTTGCTGTCCGACCTCCACCTCGTCCGCACCTCTTCTATATATTCTCCGCTGTGACGCACTCCTCCTTGATAGATGTCTAAAAAGAGTTCCTGCAGGGGGAGCCGGCCAGCACTTCACTTTCTACCTCTTACTCTGTCCGTGTCTCCGGCTTGCCGACTAGTCACCACAGGGCAAGGAGGCACAGCCCTTTGACTCAACTCTCCTCATTTCTCCTTCTTCTATGCTTCCCTTTCTTTCTTTTTTCTCAGGGTCATACTTCTCCCCCTGATCAAGGGAGTTGTTTGCTTGAGTGGTGCCCTTTTCCTTTTTCGCTATCTCGCTTCCTTCTTGCTGCAGATCCCACCTTTCTCCCTCCCTTCCTCCTAACCCATCGGTGACTGGACACTGAGTGCACAGCTACAAGTACAACCGTACTGGAGTGAACCTGTACCACTCCAACGACTTGTCGGTATTGTTGTAAAGAATCCCCCTGCTTGTACAACTACCCCCACTGAAGTTACCTCTTCATCATATGGAACGGATTGATTTATTGCGGCTGCTCTTTATTGCTGTAGTTCTGCAGTTCTGCAACCTGTAACCATCAAGGTTACAAACCACCCACAAGTCAGTCAGGCTTCAGCAGTAAGAGGTTCTATTAAATTGCTTACCACTGTTGCAGTTTTCGTGGTACGCCAGTTTGCGAGGGACACATACATTCAAATGCATTGTCAATGGCCGTGAGCAAATCTTCATGCAGAAAAAGTCAAATATCTCTCAAATTACACCACCTAGAAACAAACCGCTTGGCAAACTTACAAAAAACATATTCAACAAACAGATTATATTAAATTTATAAGGTTAGGGTTCTTGATTTCTATTAAATTTGAATAAAACTAATGTTTTGCACTGCACATGCCGTCAAACTCAAAGCATTGTCAATGGTCGTGAGCAATCTTCATACAAAAAATACAGAAAAAGTGAAATATCTCTAAAACCACACCACCGAGAAACAAATCGCTTGGTACACATATAGAAAACATCTTTACCAAAACATTATATTAAATTTATAAGGTTAGTGACGATGCTGTTCGATTTTGATGCATGCGCAGAAACAATGTGTCCCTCGCAAACTGGTGTGCCGTGGAAACTGCAACACCAGACGCAGTGGCCAGATCGGCTAGGGCGCAGACTTCCAGTGCAGACGTCTGGAAGTTTGAATCCCAATCAATTTAAACTAATGACTTACAAATGGTGCTGATAGCCTGGTCCCCCTGTGGATCAGAACTATAAAGTTGCATGAGTACACACTGCCAGCAGTCGATACCCATCATGGGATGACTTTAGATGTTGGCAGGATGTAAAACTCCAAGCAATTACAAACAAACAACATTAAATTCACTTTGGTTTCCCTTTTAATGCAGGTAGAGATGCTTAATAAGTACGCTTGTATCTAAGTTTCATGTATACGATCACATCTAGGTAAGTGTTTTGTCTTCTAAAATGTGATGCTTTCATCGAGTATGCGGCTTTAAATACATTTTAAAAAGCACCACAGAATCATTGATTATAAAGGTCGCATTCCTTACACGCATAATGCGTAATGCGAATGCGAATGTGCCAAAAAATCGAAACGCCTTGAAGCCTATGAGCTACATTCCGTACACGCGTAATGCGAATGCGAATGCGAATGCATTATCCCGATCGGTCCATGTAGCAATCAGTGCGTAATGCGTCAAGCTGGTGCGAATAGAAAAGCATCAGTCGCATTTGTCCATTGATATAAGGCTGGAGGAGGCGACTGATAATTACGGACAGCCGGGACAAGGTGGTGCGAACAGAAAAGCATCAGTCGCATTTGTCCATTGATATAAGGCTGGAGGAGGCGACTGATAATTACAGACAGCCGGGACAAGGTGGTGCGAATAGAAAAGCATCAGTCGCATTTGTCCATTGATATAAGGCTGGAGGAGGCGACTGATAATTACGGACAGCTGGGAGAAGGACGGTTGTAGAAGATTTAAACCATGTAACTACACCAGCAAAGGGTAGCCCCCAGTCTTTAGCCCTGTATCTACACGCATAATGCATAACGCATAACGCATAACGCGTGTAAGGAATGATGGCATTTGCATAACGCATAACGCATAACGCATTACGCATTACGCGTGTAAGGAATGCCACCTTTAGTCAAGTTGCATAGTCCGATGGTTTTGAGTTTCTCCAATATTTATTTAGATAAATATATTACGTTGATAATCTAATTTACTTCAGGGTGAATCCGTTTTTATTTTAAATGGGTATCTTTGGAAACTATGCCTTATAACTATGACTATTCTTTATAAAGGCCCTGTCACACTACGACGTGACTACGTCAGCGTAACCACAACGTGAAAATAATGATATCACGTCGAAGTTATTGGCGTAATATGCAGATTGTGGACGTGAATGCCGCGTAGTTGACGTGAGCGTAACGTGAAAGTAGCGTCGGTGTACGTCGTGACGTTAGCTGTAACGTGACAACGTTAGAGGGGAGGGGTAATTGGCGACGTGACCGGGCGTTAGTGTAACGTGAGCGTAACGTCGCCGTAACGGGTGCGACGTGGACGTAACGTGACCGTAACACGACCATAACGTGACCGTAACGTGGCCGTAACGTGACCGTAACGTGACCGTAACGTGACCGTTACGTGAACGTAATGTGACCGTAACGTGACCGTAACGTGACCGTAACGTGACCGTAATGTGACCGTAACATGACCGTAACGTGCAAAGCGCTGCCCACACGTTGCTCCCACCCGGGCCGTCGGTCTGATGTGACATAACATGACTCTAACGTCATTTACGCTGCTATAACGATCGCGGAACATCTACCTAACGTCATTGTCACGTCATCCCGACGTAACGGCTTCACGTCGAGATACGTCGAAAGTTTTGAACAGGTTCAAAACCTCGACGCGCGCCGACGTAACACGACGTAACATGACGTAGCTCGACGTCACTCAAACGTCATTATGACGTCATCATAACGTAACCCAACGTACGGCAACGTAATGACGAAAAATCATCACGTTAGGCTCACGTTGGCTCGTTACGTCGTAGTGTGACAGGGGTATCACCTATGTTCTGACCCTGTATGACGTCACAGAGTGGGTTATTTTAGGTTCAACCTAGTAGTAGGTAGGGATTGATCAGTCCAGTATCATTACAGTGGCTATTCATAGTCCATGGCTATTTTCATAGTGCCAAGTGCAATGTAGTTCATATTTCTAGAGGTTAATTTTCTTCCTTTAAATATAGTAAAGGTGACCAATATTGATTTTTGTTGTTGGATTTATTTATTTTGGGGGAAGTGGGATTAATTTCATTCATTTAAAATAAGTAAATGGATATAATGTGCAGTATTTATAATTCCAACTCTGTAGCAAAGGTTGATAAAATTGTAGAGATTGTTCTCGTAGTTCAATTGTAACTAGCTACACTTTTCGGAAAATTACAAAAATATATTTTAAAAAGATGTAGCAAGTAAATCGATATGGGCGTCAATCTTTTTTTCAGTAAGTGACTTATGCAGTGTGATAATATGAAGAATGGAGAGAAATGGAGAGAAATGAAGGAGAGGAAAGGAAGCAGGAGAGGTTTTTATCCGGTTAAAATAGTTGCTTATGAGGAAATCAGAAATGTCTGGTGTAGGGGTTGGAGGGGGGAAGGGGATGTTACCGCACCAACTCCGATTGTTTTCAACCATTACCACCGGCTTTACCTTAGGGCTAATACTACCCGTACCCTGCCTAATTATTTACCCCTTTTTTTGCTGAATAAGTGGAGAGGATGGGGGATGGCTATTGGGAAGGGTGGCGAGACCCCAATTTCCGCTATCCGGTTTGTGGTTATAGGGGGAGGTGCATAAATTACGTTGCCTTTCTTTTAAAACTCGCTTTCAAGACCCCCCCCCCCCCTCCTTCTCACATGCGGTATATTTTCATTATATCTCCCACATACTAAGACTATGTTTTGTGTGTGTTTCTTTAATAGAAATATCACACCTACCCTTTTCCCTTACACACACACACACAAACAAGCCTCAACGTCACCTCAATGTCACTTCCGAGATACCAAAGTTGCTGATAAGATGCTACAGTTGCTATCAATATATTACTATTGTGATGACCCTGTTTCCACTCCGCATGGAGTTCTTTAATTTCTCTGAATAACATGTTACACTCACATCACACCAAACTAGTTCTCAAAACATCCGACCCCGTTCTAAAACGGGCTATGGTCGGGGTAGAACGTGATCGCAAGAACATTTTGAGCATGCTCAAAGTTCTGGAGCACCATTCCGTCCTAGCCCATCCATTCCATTCGTAAAAAGACCTAAAAAGTTTCTGCTATGTCCCTTTCGTTCGCACACAGTTTGAGCCCGTTCGGCAACATTTTCAAGAATGTAGTGAGAACTAGTTTGGTGTGATGGAGGTGTTTACTGCATGTGCATTGTGGTCTTCCAACGTTAATGCCAAATAGTTTATACACTAATAACAATATAGATTGATTGATTGATTGGTGGTTGCTTTACCCCGTGTCGGCAGCATAGGCCATATTCACGGCGAGAAATGTTTGTTTTTGTTCAAACCGTCGCTTTTACATGTAAAAGCATACAATCAATGTTGTGTCAATGGACACTCATGAATTTTGTAAACTCACAATCATAATAGCTAAATAAAGAATGACTCCAATCGAATCCAATCCACACGAATGACTCCAATCCACACGAATGACTCCAATCGGACCAAGTGGTCGAGGGTACTCCTTCCCTGCCTGAAACCACACTGGAAGTCGGTCAGATGGTGCTCCGACTCCAGGATCCAGACGAGGCGATCGTTAATCATTCGTTTGAAAGTTTTACAAATGCAACTTGTAAGCGCTATCGGGCGGTAGTTCCCGGGCTCGCAATGGTCTTTCCCCAGTTTGGGGATGGGAATAATGATGGCCTCTTGCCAGGAGGTTGGGATGTCTCCCGTGCGCCAAATATTATTAAAAAGGTGCAGAAGCAGTTCTATTGGTGCTAATAACAATATAGATAAACAGTTACAAGAAAATATAGCAAAAAGCAATGAGCTTATTTGCTGTGTCGGCTTTATTTTTGGTATCAGACGTGATGGCCAAAGAAGTTAAGCATCCGCTTCCCACTTTGCTAGGTCATGGGATTCAAACCCTTTGGTTCGAACCCTGGCCAGGTCAAACCAATGACTTAAAGAAACACATTTGTTGCTACTTACTCTGGCAATTGGCATTACTAGGATATGGGGCATTACTAGGATAGGGCAAGGAGCAATGGAAAGAGAAAGCCCAATTGCCCATGATTGAAATTTCCCCTACTTAAAGCTGCATTGTGCGATGAAACGTCAAATTGTCAAAACCAAAGTAATTATTTTGAATTGATTCTACATATGTAACTTAGATACTGATGCACATATTAAGCATGTGTTGCCAAATAGAAGGGAACACTGAGTCAATGTAATAGACCCTGTTACTGCTAAAGTCTATGATGTCTGTTAGAGTTTTAGCATGCTTGCCGAAACTAATTTCACATGTTTGCACTTCAAATATCTCCAAACTTAGCCATTTAAAATAAAAGTTACTTTAAGCTAAAGTAAGGTAGATTATGCTTATACTTATACTTATCCTCTTCTGTTTATATATTTAGGCATAATAGCCTGTTAGCAGATTCGGCCTGTCTATATATGACCTGTCATAATTAGTAGTCATGCGACGAGGACTGCCTATGCCGATACTGAGTCCAAAATTTACCATTTTTGAATGCATTTAGGGATAGAGCTCATAATAATCAATTTAAAGTTGCATAGTCCGATGGTTTAAAATTTCTGTATTTTTTCTGAGATAAATATATTAGATCGATCACTAGTATCTACTTTACATTAGTTCAAAGTTAGTTTTATTTTAAATGGTAAACTTTTGAGATATTTTAAGTGCAAACATGGAAAATTAGTTTTGGCAAGCTTGCCAAAACTCTGAGACCATAGACTTCTGCAGTAACAGGTTCTGTTAAATTGACTCAGTATTGCCTTCTATGCAGAAACAAATGCTTAATAAGTGCATCAGTATCTAAGTTAGATATGTAAGATCAAATCGAGATAATTGGTTTGGTTTTGAAAATTTGATATTTCATCGGACTATGCAGGTTTAATGTATTTATCTCAGAAAACTCATGAAACACAAAAATAAATAATTTTACTCGGAGTCCCGAATGCCACCTTTGTATCGACTCCCCTCCCCCCGCCCCAATCACGGTGACGTAATTTGTGCACGTCCCCTAACTACTGCAGTGGCCGCCGCGAGCGCTGGGTCGAGCCCGCGTCCCAAGTGTCACAAAGTTGGCGGGCGTCTCAATTTGTCGTCTGCTCGAGTCTGTCCACGTGGGGCGAAGTTGTTTCTCATGGAAAGTCCAGTGTTAAATGTCGTCTGCGCCTTACAGCGGTGATGGTGTGACTGTGAGTATGTGTGTGTGTGTGTGTGTGTGTGTGTGTGTGAGTGGGTGGGATCAGGGGGAAGGGGGCAAGGCATTGCCCGAGGAGTGGGGTTCAGGCGGGGGTGGGGGTAGTTCCCACTTTGCCCGCCAGGGCCGCCTGGGTTGTGTCAACAAACCAGGCCGTGGTCGGATCATTTGTCACACAACATCCATCCCACAATCCCCCGCGGCAGTGTTTGTGGTGTTGCTTTCCTTACGGCGCAGTCACTGATGGAGAGGCGTGACAGTGTCACTGGACGTCTTGTGAGATGGTCACTCACTCTCCAAGCGTAGGTAGGGTCTCTAACTCTAAGCCGGCCCGAGCCAACCGATAACGACACCCACCAGAACCCCCCGGCGCACCGCACCGCTTCGCACCGCGCATGATCAGAACCCACTTCCGGTGTGAAGGATGGCGGGTCAGAGGTCAACCGTGCCAGGGCGGGGTTGGGCGCCCATCCGTCCCGGCCAATCAGACGTCAGGATACAAATGGGCCGTGGCAGCGGCCGGAGAAACGCGGAGTGGGGAGATTGGGTGCCGACACAACGGAGGAACTTTCCCCAACTCTCGCGCCCCGCGAGACCCGAGAGGATGAGTGAGAGGTGGAGCTGAGAGGAGAGGGTAGCAGGGCGCTGAGACTTAGTGAGAGTCCCTCAACTCCCCCTTTATCACCCACAAACCAGAGGCGGTGGCCGAATCGGTACAGCGCAAGCCTCCAATGCGGAAGATCGGGACTTTTGATTTCCAGTCGAGTCAAACCAATGACTTACAAGATTGATACTTGTCGCTTCCTAGCCTGGTGCCCAGCATTAATAGGATAGGGTAAGGACTGGTTAGTGTCCAGTGACAGGATAATGTGACTGAGTGGGATATTGGGTCATGGTGCTAATGACCTGATTTCCCAGTGGGGCAGCATAATAAAAGTTGCCATGAGGATGCATGCACTGTCATAAGTCGGTACCCATCCTGATATGACCTTAGATGTTGCCAGAATGTAAAACTCCAACAAGCAACCAACTTATCACCCACAACGAGCAGGACCACCACCACCACCGCCGCCACCGCCGCAACCTCCAGCGCCCCCTGACGGGACTGTGAGGAGTTGTAGGATAAGCAAACACAACCCGCCGGTAACCCGACCGCCGATGTGGGAGCCCGGTCGCCAGCGCCCCCTTCTCGGATGGCGCGAGAGACGTGACCCCCTCGAGGCCCTAGCCACGACCTTGGAAGTATATCGATGACCTTGAGACTGTGAACTTGACCTTGGTGATCTCGGGTCGGTCTCCTCCGGATCCAAAGCTTTCAACTGCACCCAGCCTTCAGGGGTAGGCCATCAATCGGCGGGTTGATCAGATTGTGTCCCGGTGGGCGGTGAGGTGGGAGGGGGAGCGGGGAGAGGGGGGGGGGGGGTTGTACTGGGGGAAGGGGGGGGGGGTGTGTGGAGTCGGACGGGTGTCGACGGACGAGGCAACAAGCCCCGGGAGAAGGCGCCCCATCCCACAAGGGAGCCAGTTTTGCGCATGCGGCCTGGCGGAGGCTTTGTGCCTACTAGCAAATCACCGATTCTTTTTTTGTATATGTAATTTAGTTATTTAATAATTATATTTTAACTGTATCTTTAATTTATTAAGCCAACTGTCCCAAAGTCGGTAGCATTAGTTTGGTGTTTTAGCATGCTATGAATTTTGCTTTGTTTTCTAGAGAAACTGAAAGAAATGCACCTTTATTGTTGTCATTGTTATGATTAATGATTTTTATATGATTATTATATGATTATTATATGATTATTATGTGATTATTACATGATTATTATATGATTCTTATATGATTGTTATATGATTATTATATGATTATTATGTGATTATTATATGATTATTATATGATTATTATATGATTATTATATGATTATTATATGATTATTATGTGATTATTATATGATTATTATATGATTATTATATGATTATTATATGATTATTATATGATTATTATGTGATTATTATATGATTATTATATGATTATTATATGATTATTATATGATTATTATATGATTATTATGTGATTATTATATGATTATTATATGATTATTATATGATTATTATATGATTATTATATGATTATTATATGATTATTATATGATTATTACATGATTATTATAGGATTATCATAGGATTATTATAGTATTATAGGATTATTATAGGATTATCATAGGATTATTATAGGATTATTATAGGATTATTATAGATTGATCATGTTATGAGAACATGGGTAATTGAATACGCACGAATGACGTTTCACAATCGCTTGGCTACAAAGCATCTCTTATTCTATTTATGGACTAAATCCTAGCTACGAGCTCCTTTGTTTACCATCCCACCCGCCCATGCTTCTAAGAATATTGGTGGGGTTAAGTTCTGTAAGCCTAAAAATTATGACATTTAAACTCTGACATGTAACGATAGAGAAAAAGACAATAATAAATCCCATTATGAAGTAAGTGGGTCTTGCGTTATTTCAATTATTATATATTATATATTATTATATGCTAATTATATGATTATTATATGATTATTGTATGATTATTATATCATTATTATATGATTATTATATTGTTATTATATGGTTAGTATATGGTTAGTATATGGTTAGTATATGGTTAATATATGGTTAGTATATGGTTATTATATGGTTAGTATATGGCTAGTATATGGTTAGGATATGCTTAGTATATGGTTAGTAAATGGTTAATATATGGTTAGTATATGGTTAGTGTAAGGTATGTAAGTATACGAACGCCCCCCCCCCCCCCCACCACCACCAACACGGCGTGACGTCATGACTGTGGAACCAATAAAGCCAGTTACAGTACAGAATCCTTGGTGTCGATACATCCTTACATGGTGTCAGATGTTAAAGACGAACTATGGCGCTTCACGGGTTGAAACCTCCAGGAAATCTGAACCTGGACGAGAAGATGGCGGTCAATTGGCGATGCTGGATGCAGGCATATGAAATATACGCTGTGGCTGCAGGTATATCGACAAAGACGGAAAGGATTCAATGCTGTGTGTTCCTCCATGTCGCAGGGGTGGAGGCGCAGAAGGTGCATAGGACGTTTGCACTCGACGGACAAGACAAAGACAAAATTGCTCCCTTGATCGACAGGTTTACCAGGTACTGTGAAGGGAAGACAAATATAACGGTCGTTCGATACAAATTTAATTCTTTTAATCAAGGTGACCAGAACATGGATTCTTTTATTAGGGAGCTCAAGCACAGAGTACAATGCTGTTGTTATGAACAATTGGAAGCTTCTTTACTGTGCGATAGAATTGTATGCGGTGTGACAGATGATACCTTGAGAAACAGATTGTTACAGATGCCTGATCTCAAGTTGGAGGAATGCATACAACTATGTCGACTAAGTGAGATCAAGTCGACACAAGTCAAGCAGAGGGAATCGCATCAGATCGACGCTGTAAATACGGGATATAATCGGGGACAACGGTCGTCAGGTGGAACATCTCCCTGGTTACGGAGGCCCAGCGGTCGAGGTAGGATGCAACAAGCAAGTCGAGGCGCGGGGAACAAGTGTAGTCAATGTGGCTATACGCACGCGACAGGGACATGTCCGGCTCGAGGAAAGGAGTGTCTGGGATGTCGAAAGATTGGACATTTCGTAAGGATGTGCCGGATGCAACAATCTCCAGGAAGGAATGCGGCTATCTACGAAATTGACGTGAAGGATGACGCCATCGATAATCAGGAGGAGAACAGTTACGAATATAATGTGAATGGGGACCTATTTGTGGGCACACTAGGTGCTAGTGACAGTAAAGACAAAGATTTGTGGTACACTAATTTTTGTGTCGATGGCCTGAATATCCGTTTTAAATTGGATACAGGATCAGAGGCGAATATTTTACCCTTAAAGATGTACACTAAAATAAATACAGCATGTTTAATTCCATCGGTGTGTCACTTAGTGACATATGGTGGACACAGGATACGCCCCCATGGGGAGGTATCCCTTAATGTCGAGGGTCACATAATTAAATTTCAGGTAACGGATGCCGGGTGCGCAATACTGGGGAAGCAGTCGTGTGTCCAATTAGGGTTGTTGGCACGCTTGGATGTCATCGACGCGATCGACGATCATACTGTCGCAAACGAATTGGTAAGACGATATTGGCATGTGTTTCAGGGTTTAGGGCTAATCAAAGTTAACGCTAAGATTCACATTGATAATAATGTATGCCCTGTAATCGAGCCTCCACGTCGAGTGCCTTTAGCCATTGTGAATGACGTGAAAGTGGAATTAAAAAGAATGTTAGACTTAGGAGTCATAATACAACAGGACGAGCCTACCCCTTGGGTGAACTCTGTAACTATAGTACGTAAACCTGGAAAACTAAGAATATGCCTAGACCCTACTAAGTTAAATAAAGCTATACTGAGAGGCCCATACCCAGTAAGAACTGTAGAAGAGGTAGTAGCAACATTACATGGTGCCAAATATTTTTCAGTGCTTGACGCAAACAGCGGTTATTGGCAAATCGAACTGGACGAAAGTAGTTCTAAGTTATGCACATTCAACACCCCATGGGGCAGGTTCAGGTTCACTCGACTCCCTTTTGGAATCAAAACAGCCGGAGACATCTTCATCCAGGAGATGAATGGCATTCTGATGGATCTCCCTGGGGTACATGTCATCACAGATGATATTTTGGTGCATGGAGCAACAATTCATGAACATAACTTACGACTAGAGGCTGTTCTGAAGCGAGCTAATCAAGTGAACCTGAAACTGAACCCGAAGAAGTCGAAAATATGTAAGACAGTTGTTAACTATGTAGGCCATGTTATAACATCGAACGGGATAAAACCTAATATAGATAGAATACAGGCAATTGTCGACATGCCAAGCCCTTCAGACAAACCTGCGTTACAACGGTTCTTAGGAATGATGGGTTATGTACACAAATTTATCCCCAACATGGCACATATTACAAGTCCATTAAGACAAGTATTAAAAAAAGACCAAGGACTAGCTTTCGAGAAATTGAAATATTTATTAACTAATGCACCGGTATTAAGGTATTTCAATGGTAGGGAACATATTGTTCTGCAAGTCGATGCATCTAAGTTTGGATTAGGTGCTACCTTGTTCCAGAATAAGTTACCAGTGGCAATGGCATCAAAAGCACTAGACAGCACCCAAATTAGTTATGCAGTAATAGAGAAGGAATTATTAGCCATTTGTTTCGGTATTCACAAGTTTCATGATTATATTTATGGTAACGAAATAACAGTAATAACAGATCATAAACCCTTAGTAGCAATAATGATGAAACCTGTGCATTCCCTGTCGGCAAGGATGCAACGAATGCGTATGAGACTGCAGAACTACAATATTGAGGTACAATACTTGAAGGGCACTGAATTATTCTTTGCAGATACCCTGTCGAGAGCCCACACGTCGAGTATAAACCCTAACAACCTTTACGATCGGGATTTATCCATAGCCTCAATTGGGATTGATCCGGACATGATCCAAGCCGTTAAGCGTGAAACAATGTTGGATTCAACATTAAAAAGAGTTGTTGAATTAGCGCTATATGGATGGCCTATGGAGGGAAAGGCCCTCGACTCAGATGTTCAGATGTTTTTTAGATTTAAGGATGACATAACTGTGTTCGACGGAATTCTATTGAAAGGCTCACAAATAATTATCCCTAAATCCATGCGATCGGATATGTTAACAAAGTTACATGAAGCTCACTTAGGTATCGTAAGAAGCAAACAATTGGCGAGGGATACAGTATTCTGGCCGGGATTAATGGGGGCATTAGAAGACAAAGAATCACGGTGTGCTGTTTGTCAAGACTGTCGACAAATGCCAGCAAAAGAACCACTAATTAGCCATGTTATAACCGATATACCATATAATAAAATCGGAGTTGATTTGTTTCATGTTGGAGATAAGAATTATATGATAATTGTGGACTATTACTCTAAATTCCCAGAAGTAATTGAATTAACAGAAACGACCAGTAGAGCTGTTATTTTGGCCCTAAAACAAACATTTAGTAGATACGGCATTCCAAAGCATGTAGTGTCAGACAACGGGCCCCAATTTGCGAGCAGGGAATTTCGCGAATTTGCTGTACAATATGGATTTAAATCACTATTTACTAGTCCAATGAACGCACAAAGCAATGGACAGAGTGAACGCGCCGTCCAAACGTTCAAACACATGATAAAAAAATGTAACAAGGACGGGACAGATATTAACATAGCGATGCTTAACTATCGAAACACAACATTAGAAGGGGTAGGAGCATCCCCAGCTCAAATGCTAATGTCGAGACGTTTAAGGTCTCGTATCCCAGTATTAGATAACAGTCTTAAAGCGATGATAGAACCATCTAAATCCAAACAGATAACACGTAGACAAATCATCCAAAAGGTGTATTTTGACAAACGTGCAGGTCCAGAACAATCATTGTTACAAGTAGGTGACAAAATAAGATACAGAAATTATAATAACGAGTGGGAAGTAGGCCATGTCGTAGAAACAGATGAGATGCGGAAAAGGGATTATAAGATACGGAATAACAAGGGGAACATATTGAGAAGAAATAGACGATTTCTTTTCAAATGTCCGCAGGCACAAGTGATAGAACAAACAAAAACAAAAGGACAAATAACACCCACATTACACTCACCTTACACTACACGATATGGTAGGATCAGCATGCCTCCAAAACGTTTTTAGACGAAGCCCACATGATAAAGAGTACACTAGGTCAAACAATGATTTGTCATGCCAATAAAACTGTAAGAAGTGACATGTACGCGTACAAGAATAATATGACGTGACGCTTCGTATACTAGGTCAAATAAAGAAGGTGAGCAATATGGTTCAAGTAAGAATGGACGTTTACCAATGGCGCTCATACATGTACGTTCATCGAAACGAACGTATAGTAAAACGCACAACATCGGACACAATAATTGTATGTGTTGATATGTATGTATTCATTGAATAAGTCAGTTGTTAAATACAGATACATATAAGCAAATGTTAACCGATAAATATAAGACATGTTAACCGATAAATGTAAAGTCATGGCAACGTTTCACACCAAGAGTATGTCATATAAGTACAATGAACAATTACCTGATTAAATCATTACTTGTTATTAAGAGGGGGAGATGTAAGGTATGTAAGTATACGAACGCCCCCCCCCCCCCCCCCCCCCCACCCCCCACCCACCAACACGGCGTGACGTCATGACTGTGGAACCAATAAAGCCAGTTACAGTACAGAATCCTTGGTTCGATACATCCTTAGGATATGCTTAGTATATGGTTAGTAAATGGTTAATATATGGTTAGTATATGGTTAGTATATAGTTAGTGTATATGGCTAGTATACGGGTATTATTATATGATTATATGATTATGATTATATTATTAGATGGCTATGATTATATGATTATCCTATGATTATAATATTATGATTATAATATTATTACTATATGATTATTATTATATGATTATTATAGGATTATTATAGGATGGTGGTAATAACAATTATTATAAGTAGTATTATGTTGTTATTTCGCTTTTATACAGCTTAGATTATGATAATATAATTTGTTCAAACTGAATATTGTTTAACAGACGTAGCATGAAAGGCTTAAAATCAAATCCAATGCTAACAACACAATGAAACACACACACAGAACAGCAACTGTGCACCTTGGGAAATATGATGTAGTGATTATCATATATATGAGACAGGACATGCCTACAAAATGTGAGTGAGGACATAGTTACTCTATTTCTGCCAGTCTCAGTAAAATAAAAAGAAAACGTACAATATCAACATCTACAAAACATCCACACAAGCAAAAACAGTACATAACCCCCTGAAAAAATAGGGATGGTATGTAGTTATATCATATATGTGAGACAGACACATGCCTACAAGATGTGAATAAGTACACCATAACTCTATTTCTGTCTGACAAGTCTCGTCCCCCCCCCCCCCCCACACACACACTTTTCTCTTCGTGACTAACACACGAAAAACTTCTTGAACCAAATTTGTATTTAAAGGGGAAGAAAATAACATGGCCAAAGTGACCTTACTTACTAACAACAAGAATTGTGGGACCAGACAGGATGGCCGAATGAGTAGAGCGTCCATCTTCTGTTTTGGGAGATCGGGGGATCTGAACCCATGGGTTTGTGGCTTCGAATCCTGGTCGAGTCAAACCAATGACTTAAAATTGATACTTGTCGCTTCCTAGCCAGTCACTCGCCTTTATTAGGATAGGGCAAGGACTGGTTGGCTCAATGTCAGGATAATGTGACTGAGTGGGGTATCAGGTCATGGTGTGGGTGGCCTGCTATCCCAGTAGGGCAGCACTATAAAGTCGCCATGAGTGATCACTGTCACAAGTAAGTACCCGTCCTAATATGACCTTACAAGTTGTTAGGACGTAAAACAACAAACAAACAAGTATTGTGATCGAATCTTTTGTTATTTGAGTTCTTTATTCAGGTGACCGGACGCAGTGGCCGACTTGGTAGAGCGCAGGCTTCCTGTGCGGTAGGTCGGGAGTTCAAATCTCGGCTGAGTCAGACCAATGAGTACTTGTCACTTCCTAGACTGGTGCTCGGCATTAATAGGATATGATAAGGACTGGTTAGGACTTGTCCAGTATCAGGATAATGTGACTGTGGGATATCGGGTCATGGTGCCGGCAGCCTGGTCTCCCAGTGATGCAGCTCTATAGAGTCGCCATGAGTGTGCACTCTCACAAGTCGGTACCCGTCTTGATATGACCTTAGATGTTGCTAGGACGTAAAACAACAACACACATTTATTCAGGTGAATAGTTGTCTTCTCAGCGCGCAAACATTTTATTTACTCACCAGATAGAAAGAGGCCAGTAGGTAGGTACTGAGGCAGGCATCCTTCCAGTGCTTTTTGAGTATCGGTCTTTGGCAGTTCTAATAGAGACAACAATATATATAGCCAATTGCTATGCTTAGAATGTGAATACCTTTGTTAAAGTTGCATAAGACCGATGGTTTTGAGTTTCTCATGTTTTCTGAGATAAATACGTTAGGTTATTCCTTATAATCTAGTTTAATTTAGTTTGATGTAACTTTTGTTTTAAATGTCTAACTTTTAAAGATATTTGAGGTGCAAACACGCTAAATTAATTTTGGCTCAGTATTTCGTTCTATGTGGCAACAAATGTTTGCAATTTTAAGTCATTGGTTTGACTCGACCAGGATTCGAAGCCACAAACCCATGGGGTCAGATCCCCCGATCTCCCAAAACAGGAGATGGACGCTCACCTCATTCGGCCATCCTGTCTGGTCCCACAATTCTTGTTGTTAGTAAGTAATGTTTGCAAAGTGCACTAGCATCCAAGGTAGACATCTAGAATCAAATCTAGATAATTGCTTTGGTTTTGAAAAGTTGATGTTTTCATCGAACTTTGCAGCTTTAATATGTGATGAATATTCAGGCTAAAATAAAATGCTGAAATTAGGTATAAAAACAACTTTAAAACCCTGCTCCTGTATTGCTGGATACTCTGATGAACTAATCAAATTATCTAAACCAAAATAGATTCTGGTGCCTTTTCATTGCTGCAGGTGCAGATCATCATCATCATCATGATCATGTTGTCAGTCGCGATGCGACAAAGACTGCTTTCATTATTTGACTGCCACTATGTGGTTGTACATTTCATGAAAGCTGCCTGCAAAAGTGTTGAAGTGCTGCTGGCTTCTGCAAGTTACCAGCAGCACTCTCTCGGGGAGCAAATAGAGGTCTCACACTGGAAAGAACATGTCCAGACAGGCGCAAAACTATTTGTCCCTGCAGTGGCTGGTCGGGAGATGTTGGGAGTTCCATACATCAACCACCCTTAATGCTGCCACAGCGACATGGTTTTCTGTTCAGGGTTTGCTCCCTTAGCCTTCGGTTCTGTCAAGAACCTGTACCACAAAGCAGTGGTTTACAACTCTGCAGGGCAGGGGCGTCAAACTCCCTGAGGTATTGCAATACCTGCATACTGCATATGCAGATAAGGAATATTAAGTCAGTATAATACGACTATAACTGCTGAAGCATATGTTGTATAGCATTTAGACATATACGCCAACATTAATTGTGTATGTTTTCACCTCAAATATCACTACAGTTCGTCATTTATCTTTTTTTTACCCACAAAAACGTTGCTTCAAGCTAGGGTATGATAAAATATAATGATCATTTAAACATGTTTATCTAAAAATCTATAATGCAGAAACTCAAAAATAGCAAACTGTGTAAGTTAAGCATTCCAAACGCATAGAGTCTTGGTATTCTTACATCGTAACCCTGGTGGCAGTTACGGGAACGACAGCGGGTGAGTGAGTTGCTCACTCAGGGGTAGGTTGCAGTGAGAGAGAATGGTGGGTCAGAGGTCACCTAAAGCGTTCTTACAACGCAAATCCAGGCAGTCTGTATGTATACTTTAGGTTTGGTAGGTTGCAGTGAGAAAGAGAGAGTGTGAGAGAGGGGGGAGGGAGAAGGGGGGGGGGGGGGAGAAGCTGGTTTTGCTAAGTTTCACAGAATACATTGTCTTCTATGCCTGCCATACACTCACAAACTGTGCGTCGTCAGTGTGCTAGATGATACTGCACGATGCATTTCACAAAGATTGTCTGTTTATGTTTTACATTCTAGCAACATTTCAGGTGATATCAGGACGGGTTCCGACTTGTGGCACTGAACACTTATTGCGACTTTATAGTGGTGTCCCATTGGGAGACCAGGCTGCAGGCACCATGACCCACTATCACACTTGTTCACATTATCCTGATACTGAGCAAGCCAGCCGTTTCCTAATCCTAGTAATGCCAGGCGGCAAGCTAAATAGTGACCAGTATCAATTCTGTAAGCCATTGGGTTGACTCTGCTGGGACTCGAACCAAGACCTTCCGTATAGGAAGCTGGTGCTCTTACCGATTCGATCTTCAGCGATCCTCTAAAAGTCACTGAGCTGTAAGAGATGGCAGAGGATGCGCTTATTCATTCATCACATATTTTCGTGTTTTTTTTGTGTGTGTGCTTACTGATGTATTTTCCCGGGGAGAGGCTACTGTATTTGTGTGCGTGTGCGGAGGGGGGTGGGGCGTGGGGGGTTTTGTGGGTTTTTGTTTGTAGTGTGCGTATCTGTACGCGTGTGCTCCAGCCCCAAAAAGAAGGTTGACTGTTGTCCGTTGTCTGCATCCCTACCCCCAAACATGATAAAATCCCCAAATAAGAAACAGAGCAATGCCAAGATCAAAAGGATCCTGAAAACTAAGATCTGTATGGAGCGCCTCCCATCGCCGACAACCTCCATCTGAGAAGAAAACGCTGGTGGCGCCATGTGGTGATTATTGGAACTGTACTTGGAAATTAATATTAGAGTATATTAAAGTTGGATATGAAACTATACCATTCACGAAAGCAAAGTACTTGTCGACAGTTGATGTAATTTATCCAGTTTAAGCCCCAGTCAGACTGCAGCTTGCGACAAATTTGCGACCACTTTGGACCAAAGAACCCACCTCCTTGCGACCTCTTTGCGACCAAAGCAACGGTTGCCCATGTAGGACGTTCAAAACACTACCCCGTTGAAAACACTAGGGTAGTGTTTTCAACCTAAGTTCAAAACACTACTGTTAAGTTCAAAACACTACCCCTACATACGTCCAAAACACTATTCAAGTTCAAAACACTATCGTAACATGGCAGTGGGGGGCTGTAAGTGTAATGCCGCTTGTTTGTTGTTGTTTTAAATCCTAGCAACATCTAAGGTCATATCAGGACGGGTACTGACTTGTGACAGTGAGCACTCCTGGTGACTTTATAGTGCTGCCCCACTGGAAGACCAGGCTGCCAGCACCATGACCTGATATCCCACTCAGTCACATTATCTTGACACTGAGTGAACCAGTCGAGTGCCAGGCTAGGAAGTGACAAGTATACAATTTTAAGTCATAGGTTTGACTGGACCAGGGTTCGAACCCACAACCTCATGGGTTTGGATCCCTCAATCTCCCAAAACAGGGGATGGACGCTCAACTCATTCGGCCACCCCGTCTGGTATGATCTTAGATGTTGCCAGGATGTAAAACTCCAACAACCAACTACATAATACTACATACAAACTGCATGCTTCCTACATAATACTACTGCATACATACTACATACATACTGCATGCATACTACATAATAATACATACATACTACATACTCCATGTGTACTGCATACATACTGCATACATACTGCATACACACTATATACGCAGCGGGCGTGGTGGCCGAATCGGTAGAGCACAGGCCTCGTGTGCGGAAGATCGTGAGTTCACGAGTTCGGTTCCCGTTCGAGTCAAACCAATGACTTAAAAATTGATACCTCTTGTTTCCTAGCCTGGTGCTCGGCATTATAAGGATAGGGCAAAGACTGGTTAGCTCGGTGTCAGGATAATGTGACTGAGTGGGTTACCGGGTCATTGTACCGGTGGCCTGATTTCCCAGTGGGGCAGCACTATAAAATCGCCATGAGTGTGTACTGTCATGAGTCAGTACCTGTCCTCATATGACCTTAGATGTTGCTAGGATGTAAAACAGCAACAAACAAAACAAGCAAACAAAACTATAAACGCACTACATACATACCACACACATACCACATACATACCACATACATATTGGATACAGTTACATCCATACTACATCCATGCTACATATGTATTATATACATACTACTCATGGACTGCCTATAAACTACACACATACTATTTACACACCACATACACACTACATACCTACTAGATAACCATGTGCCTGTATACATGTGTCATGGGGGTGATGAAAATGGGAACTATTGTGCCCAGAGAGGGACTCGAACCCACATCTCTTTGTATTCCGGGCCAGTGTGCTAACCATTACACCGTCTAGGATCCCTGGTATCACCACACTACCCATGCCTACCTGTCTATGTGGTTACTTGCCTGAGAGGTCAGTGCAGACTACTACACTCGTCCCCCTGGAATTGTAAGTCTTTTAATGCTTACAATTACATACATACAGGTAATGCACTTAGATATACATACACATGGTAGGTTCAACAACTATACAGCGTGTAGCTTGTACAGGATCCTGGTCATGGCACCAGCGTCATGGGGGTGATGAAAAAGGGAAATATTGCGCCTAGAGCAGGACTCGAACCCACATCTCTTTGCATTCCGGTCCAGTGCGCTAACCATTACAGCACCTAGGCTCCCTGATAGCACCACACTACCCACGCCTACCTGATTATGTGGTTACTTGCCTGAGAGGTCAGTTTAGACTACTACACTCATTCCCCTGGAATTGTAAGTCTTTTAATGCTTACAATTACATACATACAGGCATGGCACTTACACATACATACACAGGGTAGGTTCAACAACCATACAGCGCTTAGCTTGTACAGGATCATGGCCACGGCAACCAGTGTTGTGGGGGTGATGAAAATGGGAAATATTGTGCCTAGAGTGGGACTCGAACCCACATCTCTTTGCATTCTGGTACTATGTGCTAACCATTACACCATCTAGGATCACTGGTATCACCACATTGCCCACGCCTACCTGTCTATGTGGTTACTTGCCTGAGACGTCAGCGCAGACTACTAGTACTACACATGTATGTGCTGTAAGACCGCTTTAGATGAGCTATGACTGACCCCAGCACCATGCAGGTGCTGCACCCTTGTGACGGCTTCATGAAGCGTTTTGTACACCTAGCCGGTGCCGCCCCTGCCGGCCGTCTTGTCAACCACCTATACTCCGGGGGAAACTGGTTACAAAGTCACCTTTGGTGCCCCAACTACCCTCGGCTTTCCAGGCTTGATGATGATGATGATGGTGATGATGATGATGATGATGATTATGATATCCGTCTCAGCGAGCTTGCCGAAAAATATGGCCATGTTCGATTGGTCGCTCAATTGCGTACTGACCGGACTTGATCTCACAAATTGATGTTCGACTGGAAGCAGAACTGCTGGGGGTCGTTAAACAAACAAATAAACAAACAAACAAAAAGGTACCAAAACTGGATCTCCTTATTTGTTTGTACGTCTATTGGGGTTTGGCATCCTAGCAACATCTAAGGGCATATCAGGACGGGTACAGTAGCGCTATTATAGTACTGCCCCATGGGGAGACCAGGCCGCTAGCACCATGAGCAGATTTCCCAGTCCTTGCTCTATCCTAGTAATGCCGAGTGCCAGGCTAGCTAGCGACAAGTATCAATTTTGTATGTCATTGGTTTAACTCGGCCTACCAATTCGGCTGATGCGTCAGATCTGTTCCTATGGCGGGCTGATGAGTGCTGGGCACTGTGCCGATTTACTAGTCACTCCCACTAGCCCTGCATCGTGTGTTTCATCTACCAATTTTTCGTCCAGATGGGATGGCCAAATGAGTTGAGCGTCCGTCTCCTGTTTTGGGAGATCAGGGGATCCGAACCATTGGGTTTGTGCATTCGAACCCTGGTCTGGTCAAACCAATGACTTAAAAATGTATAGTTGTTGCTTCCTAGACAGGCGCTAGGCATTATTTGGATAGGGCAAGGACTGGTTGGCTCAGTGTCAGGATAATGTGACTGAGTGGGATATCAGGTCATGGTGATGGGGGGCCTGGTATTCCAGTGGGGCAGCACTATAAAGTCACCATGATATGACCATAGATGTTGCTAGTACGTAAAACAACAACATAGAAACATTTGTCAATTTTCCTGGGTATGCAATGTAAGCATATTATCTGGGACTATCTATTTTATATTTAAAACAAACATGAAAAAATTGTACACTAACTATCCTACTCTTCCAATCTTACTCGTTCGAACCATGTGTGCAATTGAACCCAATTACATGTAATATATTAATTGGATCTTTTGTGGATCACATATTTACAATTATTCCCAATATCTGCAGATGAACCTCTCAACGTTGATGGTCCCTCCGTACGGTACATTACGAGGGCGCCATCTAGTGGATACAAACTGCGACTGCACAAAAGCAAGTGAACCATCAGGTGGCGCCACCAGTCACATTGCACCTTGTTCGTCAGTCAGAAAACGACGCGCTTTGGCAGATTGCAAGAAAGAAGACACAACACGGGTTTGGTTTGTTGGTTGTTTTACGTCCTGGCAGCATTTAAGGTCATATCAGGATGGGTACAGACAGTGCGCACTCATGGCGACTTTATATTGAGACCAGTCCACCAGTACCATGACCTGATATCCCACTCAGTCACATTATCCCGACACTGAGCCAACCAGTCCTTGCACTATCCTAATAATGCCGAGTGCCTGGCTAGGAGGTGACAAGTATACATTTTTAAGTCATTTGTTTGACTCAACCAGGGTTCAAACATGGGTTCAAATTCCACGATCTACCAAAATGGGAGACGGACTCTCAACTCATTCGGCCATCCCGTCTGGTCTCACAGGTTTGGTTTGGGTGTGAGTTTAAAAGGTGCAAAGTCCGATGGTTTTGAATTTCTGTATTTTTTCTGAGATAAATATATATTAGATGGATCACTACTATCTACTTTACATTAGTTCAAAGTTACTTTTATTTTAAATGGTAAACTTTTAAGATATTTTGAGTGCAAATATGGAAAATTAGTTTTGGCAAGCTTGCCAAAACTCTGAGACCATAGACTTCTGCAGTAACAGGTTCTGTTAACTTGACTCAGTATTGCCTTCTACACAGAAACAAATGCTTAATAAGTGCATCAGTATCTAAGTTAGATATCTAAAATCAAATATCTGGCATTGTGATACCTAGGTATCACAGTGCTAGTCAGCTGTTTGCCAATATTGATGTGCCAGCCTTCCAGGCTGTTATCAGGAATCTAATATTCAAATTTATTACTAGACTTGACAAGTCAGAAAATGTTATAATACAGGGACTTGTAAAAATAGAAAAGAGTGATCTCAGATTTACATCTTCCATATGAAGACATTGGTACAAACTACTGTATGTAGACCCAACATTTTGATATTGGTTAGTATGGTAGTATTCATACTATTACTTTTCACATTAATTTTTATATCTACCTACTATGGACCAAATTCTAAAACTACCATAATCCTGAGTCTGAAATAAAGAATTGAATTGAATTGAAAATATAGATAATTGGTTTGGTTTTGAAAATTTGATATTTCATCGGACTATGCAGCTTTAATAAAGGTAACAAAATATAAGTTAAAGCTGCATAGTCTGATGAAATATCAAATTTTCAAAACAAAACCAATTATCTAGATTAGATTTGACATATCTAACTTAGATACTGATGCACTTATTAAGCATTTGTTTCTGCGTAGAAGGCAATACTGAGTCAATTTAACAGAACCTGTTTCTGCAGAAGTCTATGGTGTCAGCGTTTTGGCAGGCTTGCTGAAACTAATTTTTCATGTTTGCACTCAAAATATCTCAAAAGTTTACCATTTAAAATAAAAGTAACTTTGAACTAATGTAAAGTAGATACTAATGATCAATCTATTATTTTTATCTCAGAAAAAATACAGAAATTCTACACCATAGGACTATGCAACTTTAACAAACAAGCAGAAATGGGTATGCATAAGGTCAGTGCAACGAGAAATGGGAGGTCTTGAATGGCGGAGTGGGGGGGGGGGGGAGTTGGTGCTGGCATGGGTAGGGGCTAGTAGGGGCTAGTAGAATGCGGGGGGGGGGGGGCGAGGAGAAACAGCATCGGTGGAGTGGGGAGAAAGGATACGATGCCCTTTGCAACCATTAAGGGTACATTCCTTACACGCAGCATGCGGTATGCGAATACGAATGCGACAAAAAATCGAAATGCCTTGAAGCCTATGGGCTACATTCCTTACACGCGGTATGCGAATGCGAATGCGTCAACTCGATCGGTCCCTGTAGCAATCGGTGTGGCATGTGATATGCGGCACGCAGTGTGCGAATAGAAACATCAGTCGCACTTGTCCATTAGTTTTAGATGAGGAGAGGTGACTGACCATTACGGAACGGTCACGCACAAGGGTGCTGAGGGGAAACATATGGTAGTGGTGGTGGTGGTTCGGGTTGGTAAAAATGCTACCAGAGCCCCATGTGACGTACTAAGAGGTACATAGATATAAATGCAATATTAGCTCATATACAGTGCAGTATTGAGTATACTTGTTTATTTTTATTTTTTAAATATAGCCAGTCGTGTGCCGCATGCCGTGTGTAAGGAATCATGCCATTCGCATATCGCATGCCACATACCGCATACCGCGTGTAAGGAATGCGCGCTTTACGTGGTGAGAGATAATGGAAATATACGCATACTGATGAGCAAGGGAATGTTGGGGCTATTTGTGCTAGGCCGGTGGATGTGTGTGTGTGTGTGTGGGGGGGGGGTGGCATCCGGCTAGAAGGATTGATTAAGATCATCCGAATTGTACGAGCTACAGGATTGCACTGTCATGAGCAGAATAAACAAACGATCAGTAAAAAAAAACCGATTAAAACAAAAATGAAGGCCATACAGGACAGCGTCCATGTTGTCAAACCCGCGTAGAACGTACACATATTGTAGGTGGATTTGTTCGTTTATTTGTTCTAGAAACATCTAAGGTCATATCAGGATGGGCACCGACTTGTGATAGTGTGCAGTGAACTTTATAGTGCTGCCCCACTGGGAAATCAGGCTGACAGTCATAGCCCTATCCTAGTAATGTCAAGCGCCAGGCTAGGTAGCAACACGTATCAATTTTGTAAGTCCCCACTCTGCCAATTTGGATTTCCACTGCTGTGCATAACCTACAGCGTCATCAAAGGCCGGTTGCTCTCATACCATGTCTATGTCGTGTGGGAGGTTAAAAATCCCTTGGGTCGGTAAAAGTGTAGGCTCTGGCTTTCTATCGACCAGCAGTGGAGTGGGGAAGACCACTCATTTGTGACTGGGATTTACCCTGCTTGGGACAACTAATGTACCCCCAAAAAAAAATAATTGAGACAAATAAGTGTTCACACTTCCTGTCTACCATTCGCTATATCTTTTGTCTTGGTCAAGATTCAAACTCCCGACCTTCCGCATGGAAAGCCTTCGCTCTACCGATTAGGTCACCGCGTACGATACATTATAAATATAAGGGGAAACAGTAGTAAAGTATTCTATGATATCTCAGGGTCACTTAGCGTATTTGTTGCTAGCTAAACAAATAGGCAGGTATAATCAAACACAGTTTTCAATATTATCTGGTTTATTTAAAAGTATGCTCACTCTATATATATCAACAAGCCACGAATATACACACATATATGTACATGGGTTGTATATAATAGCATGCTGTCATGTGAGGATCGTGGTATTTCGTGTACAACCATCAATAAATAATCTAAAATTACAAAGTGTCATAAATACATATATACAATGTGTGGATCTAGATACATATATACAATGTGTAGATCTAGATACATATATACAATGTACAAATATACAGTGTGTAGGTTGGTTGGTATTTGGAGTTTTACGCCCTGGTAACATCTAAGGTCATATCAGGACGAGGTGTGTCGGTACATATGCACAATGTATGAATATATATAGTGCATATGTACATATGCACATTGTATAAATACATATATACAATATATAAATGCATATGCACAATGTATAAATACATATATACAATATATAAATGCATATGCACAAAGTATAAATACATATATACAATATATATATGCATATGCACAATGTATAAATACATATATACAATATATAAATGCATATGCACAATGTATAAAAACATATATACAATATATAAATACATATGCACAATGTATAAATACATATATACAATATATAAATACATATGCACAATGTATAAATACATGTATACAATATATAAATACATATGCACAATGTATAAATACATATATGCAATATATAGATATATGCAATAACAGGGTCTTCAATCAGCATTGAATCAGCCGCTCAGGCAGAATCTGATGTCGTCGAGTAGAAGTAGCATGGTGACCAGTCTCAGTTCCTATTGGTCCATCAGGATGGTCGCCATATTGACTGAGTGGGCGACCAGGGTCACGTGAGCAGGTCACGTGAACAGGTAAGGGGGTGGTAGCACCAATGGTATCACAGGTATTTCTTTCCACTGTCAGGGTCTCATACAAGGCTCTGAAATTGAAAATAAATTGTAAATTAAATTAGTTAGTAAATATGTACATCTTCCTTTCTTTCGTGTATCCCCCATTGTGACATATAAAGTATAACCCCGTTAAACCAACCTTGAAGGGACCCTAGAAATTTGTTTGGATTAACCGATCATTGGTTTAACCAAGCTTTGGTTTCAACTTTGACTTGGGTTTGGCAAACGTGGGTGCATTATGAATGTAATGTGGACACTTTGATCATTGTTTTTTATGTATATACAATACCACCTCGTTAAACCAAGCTTGGTTAAACCAAATGATTGGTTAATCCAAACTTTTTTCGGCGGCCCGCAAAATACTACCATTTATCATATAAAAAAGTCGGTGGGGTCTCAGATGACCTTATAAACACATGCAAGTTTGGTTTAAAGAACCGGAAGTGGCCTGGGGCCCGACAATTTTGTTTGAATTAACCGATAGTTTGGATTAACCGACTTTGGTTTAACCAACTTTTTTTATATGATAAATGGTAGTATTTTGCCGGGCCGCCGAAAAAAGTGTGGATTAACGATCGTTTGGTTTAACCGAGCTTGGTTTAACGGGGTTGTACTGTATTGTGAACACTGGGTTCCACCGCTACTAAGATGATAATTTATATATATGTATATGTCAAAATACTATATTATCAATTCAGGTATATTTGCCTTATGATGTTTGCCGAGGAAGACTAGGAAACATGTGTTGAATAAGCAGAGGAAATTTCAATATCAGGATATGCTATTAATATATACCCATAACGGTGAAAATATATTGCGATATCAATATATATTTATAACCATAATATATATTTAGATGTTATCACTATATATATAATAAAATAAATAGAGATATATCACTATTTATTTATAGCAATACAAATTAATTTGGATATGCTACCATTATAAACCATATATAGCCATAACAAATATGTTGGATATGCTATCACTGTATATAAATGATCATAAAATATATTGGCATGTTAGCAATATGTATTTATAACCGTGAGAATATATTGAGATAGGCTATCAATATATTTATAACCGTGAGCATATATTGGATAGGCTATCAATTTATTGTTATGCTGACCCACACAGGGCGAGGCTAATGACTAACATGTATATATATACACATAAAGAATACCCATAGAGAAGGAAAATAAATTCACCAGAATCAAGAAACTGGAACCAGCTGTTTCGGTGGAATTTATATAAACTGGTCCCAGTGCCTCCTCCCCTGTTTACAGACGGAAGAAGGAACTAGCTTGATTACTATTTGTGTCACCAGCGGATACAATCTATAAGCACAGATTTGCCCAGAACCATTTTCAGCATTACTGAAACTTATACCCATGAGTAAAACAATGTACTTGAACACCAGCGGAAAGAAATATGCGAAATGTGTGGGGCGTGGGGGGGGGGGGGGTCCTAAGCATTGCTTATTCATATTTGTAGTAAAAGTGTACCGAGATGCGCTATCAAGCACAATCAGAACATGAACGAAAATAGCAAAGTTCTCCAAACGAAAGCGGACAAGGCCCACAACGCACCTCGCGGTAATATCTCCCACTTCCGCTTCCACTGGAATGCCCCGAACCCCCACTTCCGGTTGAGCCCCTGCTTCCGGTCAGGTAGCATCGGTGGTCGCGCTCCTCGCAGAAGTCCTCCAAGTGCGCCGGCGGCGACGAGTCGGGCCGGAAGTTGTACGCGGAGCCCACTTCCGGTTCCTGCGCCTCGTCGTCGACGTCGTCGTCGTCGCTGACGTCACTCCCGGGAGGTGACGGGAGGAATGTGCTGCACATGGTGGG
Source organism: Branchipolynoe longqiensis (assembly GCA_030323885.1). NCBI lineage: Eukaryota > Metazoa > Annelida > Polychaeta > Phyllodocida > Polynoidae > Branchipolynoe > Branchipolynoe longqiensis. Next base: position 35,423,467 of record CM059201.1, on the reverse strand, counting down.
TTTCCATGGCGACGCCAGGAGGCAGTCTGGGGTACGCGACCGTTGAACCTCGAGCACCACCTGATTCTGTGCATGTCTAGACGAGAGAAGAAGAGGGGGGGGGGGGGGGGTTAATTTACAGGATTTATGAAAGAGTTTGCAGCGAGTCATTTATCCAACTAGGATCATCCTGATGTAACCTTAGATGTTGCCAGGATGTAAAATGATAACAACCAACCAACCCAACTAGGAAGTACAGTAAAACCTCTCTCAATCGACCCACCTTGGGACCGACTTTAAGTGGTCCCTTTAGGGAGGTGGTCGGTTTAGGGAGTTAGAATATGGTTATAATGATATTGTTGGGACCCAAATAAAGCGATTAATATAGGGGAGTGGTCGATCTGTCGAGGTGGTCGGTCAGAGAGGTTTTACTGTAATTATGTCTTCAATTGATAAAAGTTGATAAACCATTGATTTTAAATTTCTGCCATATTTGCTCAAATAAAATGGTTGATCGAGTATAATCTACTTCACAATAGTGTGTAGTGTATTTTTTTAATATTATAAAAATACTAACTTTGGAGATATTTGAAGTGTGAATATGCTAAATAACTTTAGTGTGGCCACCGAAATGCTGGACATCATGGGTTTTTTCAGCAGTAACAGGCTTAATGAGTAAGTGCACCAGTACCTATGTTGGATACATAGCATCAATTATAGGTGTTTCGAAACTGTTATGCATGATTGTTGTGAATTTTAAATATTGAATATGGTATTAGATCATACATGCTGACCTAATTCATGACCTCAATAGGGTATTAGATCATACATGTTGACCTAATTCATGACCTCAGTAAGGTATTAGATCATACATGTTGACCTAATTCATGACCTCAATAGGGTATTAGATCATACATGTTCACCTAATTCATGACCTCAATAGGGTATTAGATCATACATCTTGATCTAATTCATTACCTCAATAGGGTATTAGATCGTACATCTTGACCTAATTCATTACATCAATAGGGTATTACATCATACATCTTGACCTAATTCATTACCTCAATAGGATATTAGATCATACATGTTGACCTAATTCATGACCTCAGTAAGGCATTAGATCATACGTTGACCTAATTCATGACCTCAGTAAGGTATTAGATCATACATGTTGACCTAATTCATGACCTCAATAGGGTATTAGATCATACATCTTGACCTAATTCATTACCTCAATAGGGTATTAGATCATACATATTGACCTAATTCATTACCTCAATAGGGTATTAGATCATATATCTTGACCTAATTCATTACCTCAATAGGGTATTAGATCATACATATTGACCTAATTCATTACCTCAAAAGGGTATTAGATCATACATCTTGACCTAATTCATTACCTGAATAGGGTATTAGATCATACATGTTGCCCTAATTCATGACCTCAGTAAGGTATTAGATCATACATGTTGACCTTATTCATTACCTCAATAGGGTATTAGATCATACCTCTTGACCTAATTCATGACCTCAATAGGGTATTAGATCATACATCTTGACCTAATTCATTATCTCTTGGAACACTCTCTGTACAGAGAGGCTCCTATTCACTGAATTAGATTTTTATCTTTATTGATATTCCCAATGTTTCCACACAGACATCCTGCAGTTCTAAAATTAGTCCATTTTGAGACAAATAGTTTCATGTTTAGAAAATAGCGTTTTGTTTTAAATTTTGTTCAATGTTTTGCAATTAGTTTCAGTGTCATTGCCTTGGCGATAGGCCTAAAGGTTGACAGCAATTGACAATTACAAAATAAGAGCCATTACTTGTGCACATGTTGACAGCAAAGAGTCTTGCCGTGGGCTTATAAGTTGACAGTTCCGTGTATAAATTGACAGCATAACTCAATGAGGGCCTTTGGCTTGTGTGTATGAGTTGACAGCCTCAGAGAGTGTCTTGTCTTGTGCGTGTAAGTTGACAGTACGTGGCAGCTTTATGTATGCCTTGCATGTTGGCAAATGATGACAGCTTTGCTTTGCAAGTTGACAGCTCTATGAGTTACATGCCTTGTGCATATAAGTTGACAGCAGGCGACAGCTCCATAAGAGCCGCGTCTTAAGTGTGTGACAGCGGGGGTTGTGACACTGACCTGACGATCTTGGCGACGCTGTCAGAACCAGCCCTACACACGTTGTGCCCATTGATTCGCACGATGCAGTCGTTCTTCTGCAAACCGGCGACCTCTGCCAGCGAACCTACACACGAGCAGAGAGGGGTGTATCGATGTGAGTATTGTTATGTCGTTTAGTATGTAAACAGAAATTATCTTCGGCGTTTATATCATAAGACCGGACGCGGTGCCTAAATTGAGCAGGCTTCGGGTGTGGAAGGTTCAAGAGTTCGAATCCCAGTGACCTATAAAATGTATAATTGTTGCTACCTAACCTTATGCTCAGCATAAATAGTATATGACAAGGAGGGGTTAGCACAGTATCAGGATACTCTGACTGTGTGGGATATCAGGTCATGGTCCTAGTGGCCTGGTCACCCAGTGGGGCAGCACTATACAGTAGCCATGAGTGTGCACTGTCACAAGTCAGTACCCGTCCTGATATGACCTTAGATATTGCTAGGATATAAAGCAACAACAAACACAACACCCATATCATAGACATGCTCCGAATAATGAATGACCTCATTAATTATCACCCCACTCAACAGTGCAAATAATATATGTATATATATATATATACATATATATATATACACGAGTTGACATGTGGGTCAGCTGATCGCCCTAACCTGCCACCCCCTCCCCCTCTTGTCAATTTGTTTGGATTAGGGATGCGATTCAACAAACAAAAGCAGATAGCGGGACTTTCGGGGGGAAATTACCCATATGACCAATAACTATTTTCTCTCGGGAATTTGCCTAAAATGTGAAATTGTTCTAACTCACCTGGCTCGAGACGGCACACCTGTGGGGGTGAGGTGCCACTCACTGTGAAGCCATAGCCCGCCTCTCCACGGCGAACTACCACCTGGAACAGCGAGAGGAACCGTCATTAGCACATGGTAGTACAGGCCCAGAACAGGAAGCGCAGCACAAGTAATATACCACATGGTAGTACAGGCCACGAACAGGAAGCTCAGAACAAGTAATATACCACATGGTAGTACAGGCCAAGAACAGGTGGAAGCTCAGAACAAGTAATATACCGCATGGTAGTGCAGGCCAAGAACAGGTGGAAGCTCAGAACAAGTAACATACCACATGGTAGTACAGGCCAAGAACAGGTGGAAGCTCAGAACAAGTAATATAACACGTGGTGGAAGTACAGACCAAGAACAGGTGGAAGCTCAGAACAAGTAATATAACACATTTAGTACAGGCCTAGAACATGAAGCTCAGAACAAGTAACATACCACATGGTAGTACAGGCCAAGAACAGGTGGAAGCTCAGAACAAGTAATATAACATATGGTAGTACAGGCCAACAGGTGGAAGCTCAGAACAAGTAATATAACACGTGGTGGTACCGGCCAAGAACAGGTGGAAGCTCAGAACAAGTAATATAACACGTGGTGGTACCGGCCAAGAACAGGTGGAAGCCCAGAACAAGTAATATAACACATGGTAGTACAGGCCAACAGGTGGAAGCTCAGAACAAGTAATATAACACGTGGTAGTACAGGCCAAGAACAGGTGGAAGCTCACAACAAGTAATATAACACATGGTAGTACAGGCCAAGAACAGTCTTAAAATATAAGGTTACTTCAAACTAAAGTAATGTAGATTACAAGCAATCTAATGTATTTATCTCAGAAAATGGCAGAAACTCGAAACCATCCGACGATGCCACTATATTTCTATATCTTATTAACACATTTGACAATGAAACATTGAAAATGCACGTGGTCACCAATTTAGAAAATTGGGAAGTCACCTTGTAAATAATGCAAGTTTTGTGTAATGAGCCCGAATTCTTACATGTGTAATTAATGTATACGAAGTGTTGAAAAGACAATTATCTGTTGTATAATTTATTATGCAAGTATTATTTTAGGATTAAGGCATATAATATCCATGGTCGGGATAATACCTATTCTACTTCATAGGAACTGTAATTAAATAAGCTATCAATTTATTGGGAAAGGCAAATATGCTCTATGGTTGTGAGCACATTACTCATAGTTATGTGGTGGTCACACAAGTATCCAACTGTACTACTGAATGTACCTTGTTCACATCTATGTTATGTTTGCTTCTGATGTCTTCTTTTGCTCCCTCCCACCTGTGTGGTGGAGTAGCAAGGTTGCATAACCTGCCCCGGTGCCATGCCTGGCTGCAGCCACTCGGCCCCGCAGAGCGCAGCAGCACTAATTAAAAACTTCTTTTTTAGCAAGTTTGATCCAGATAAAGTTGTTAAAAACTTACGATGTGACGGTCCAGCCAGTGCAGGTCGGCGTGCAAAGCACCCTGGGACTGCGCCCCGCCCGACTTCCGGTCTACAACGCGCAGGTGCTTTCGGCGCCCCACGTCTTCCACGAGTAGGTAGTACCACCCGTTAACCACCTGGTTGCAAAAATGATTGTTTATTAACTACTCACGGAGTATTGAACACACCCTATATGATGATCACAATTACAATGCCCGCTGTCCTAATAATAACCACGATGCCAATTTTATATCACTGTACTGTAATATTTTGTTTAAATTAATTTAAATTTCTCTTTTTACTAGCGTAACTTTGAAAGCTAATGCATTTCTAACTATGGAAACACGTGAAATGATACTACAGTGGTGTAATTGTTAAAATAAAAAGTTTTTTTTTAATACCACAAAAAATACCATTGCCCCCCATGTTTCTTGAACCAAACTTTTTTAAATGCCTGCCTCCCTACATTCGGACCCTGTGCCAAATAAATAAGTGTATGCTTTAATTTGGTCTCACAAAATAAGTATTTGAAGCTCTTACTCTTCTTGAGGACCGGATGTGGTTGATGCCGAACGACATGCAGCCCAGGAACTCGCTGCGCTGGCTGCTCTCGTCCCGACTCCACATGGAGAACAGGAGCCTCTTTTTGAAATCCTCCTCGAGCAGCTCACTGCGATAATGAGGTCAAATATAGGTTAGGTAAAGTAGACTGTATAGCTCCATGCAGCCACACTTATATCTGCATATATATAACGTGTGTGTCATGGGAGAGGACACAAATAAAGTAATGCTTGAACGCTTGCTATTCCATGAGAATACACGTATTCTGAGAATACACGTATTCTGAGACATTGATACTAGGACCCAGCAGGGTCCTGGTACTCCTACCAAACACAATGTACGACAAGATGCACCACTCAGCACTTTCCCGTGAAATACAGCAAACAAGGTAATTGGGCTGGTCCCCATGCCCAGCCTGACTGTTGTACCATTGCAACAAGGGGACAGGTTCCCTAGCCCACCCTGACTGCTGTACCATCAAAGACAAGGTATGACAATTATACTATCATACCATTATAGTGTATTATCTCATAATATTAATAATGAAAACAATATTATAGTATAGTAAATTTCAAACATACTTTAAGACCTTTAATCTGTGCCATACATATGCACCTTGTTTGCCAAGAGATGGCGCCACTGCAGGAGTATTTAAGAAATTCCTATATAAAAACACTGAGTGGCACATTGTCTTTGCTACTACATTGGGCTGGAAGCACACTGCAGTCCAGAAAACTGTAGCAGTGTGTTTGGCAGATACACATTGCATACAATTGTTGCATACAATGGTTACACTAGTGGAGCAGCACTAGGCCCTGGCTCCTGTACACATGGGTGGGTGGAGGGAGGGGTTACCATGGTTACTAATTAGGGTGAACAAAATCAGCACCTCTGTAGTTGGGGTGTCAGTGGTTTGGGGTAGTCTTGGTTCTGCTGGTACCTCAGGAAGGATGGAGGCTGAGACCCAGCATGTCGGATCGCAGCTACAGCTTACCCAGCGGAAGGTATGTGTGTGTGGGGGGGGGGGGACACATACAGGAAGTGGTACTTCATCTAATGTAGAATATTGGGGGGGGGCACATAAAACCCTAAGAAAACAACTAACATAGTAATAAGAATAGAACAAAAATTCAATGCCAAGAGGGCTAAAAAAAAACTAACATAGGCTACTAAACGTACCAACAGATCTATCTGCTACTGAAATGCAGACAATCAAATAACTTATCAGCATCTACTGCTTGTTAAGACAACACCAACACTACAGCTGGCCAGCATTGAAAACAAGCCTGGTTACCCGGGCTTACATGCTATGGACAGTATAAATACAGCCTCAATAAAAAAATATATAAAAAAATACACGAAATGGTACTTCATCTAATGTAGAATATTTGCCAGGAAAGATCCACTGCAATCTACATTAGAAACAAATGAACCCTACCAAGTTTGGTCATCAGGAGGCATGTGGTTATAGGTGCAAAGTGAATTCACAGTGTTGGGTCTATTGAGGATTTGCATGTGACATAGGCATCACACTACTCCTGCATCATGGTTGGATAGAACTTAGAAGCAGTTCCTTCTACTATCAAGTCAAGTGTGTGTAAATAAAACAAAAAGCAGAAATCTATTCACCGATATGATCTAATTCAGTTATTTAGAATAATGAATATTCACTTGGGGGTTGAAATAATGTTATTTATGAGCAAAGCTTACTCAAAAAGTGAAATTTGGCTAAATTAAACCCAAAATCCGAGCGATATTAACACCGCCGCCGCATCGCCATCAGCGGCATTATTGTGAATGTAAACAAAAGCACAAATCTATTCACTGCTATGATCTAATTCTGTTATTTAGAATCATGAATATTCACTTGGATGTTAAAATACTGTTATTTATGAACATAGCTTACTACATAAGTGAAATTCGGTCAAATTAAACCCCAAATCCAAGCGATATTAAAGCTGCCGCCGCATCGGCAGCATTATTGCTATTGTCGCTGTACTAAAGAGAACTGCTTCTATCCAACCACGATAGCCGATGAGGCACTGGTCACGTGGTGCTAATCGTTTGATGCAAATCCTCAGTAGCAAAGAATAGAGGGGGGGTAATGACATCACGAGGCAACTTTCGGTGGCCATATTGGATTACATACAGAAGCCTTGCCTACATTGTGCTTATTCACCTATTTGTTGGTAAATTTGTCACTGTTTTGAGCAGTTTGGCCTCAGAAGTTGTTGTTAAAGTGCTGAAAGTAAACACATTGGATGTAAACTACCCAAAACAGCTCAGAACACAAGGAAAATGATGTTACTGCATCAGCATCCATTCACAACAGGGCTAGGTAAGGGTGCTCGTAATCCAAGATGGCTGATGGCTGACCTCTGACCACTGAGTGATGACATCACGTGCACTCCCTCTATAGGAGTGGGAGGGTAAGGCAAGCACAAGCTGTGCCCCAGCATGCTTCAGTATGCACTAGTTGATACTTATAGTGAATTATTTTATCAGAACTAACTGTCCAACTGAATACTCACAATGAGAACTTTTCATCGAACATTGGGTTGTTTGTTTCGGCCACAAAGTCCGTCTTGCACCGTGTCCTCTTTATATCATCGGGAACCAGCGACAACTGCGGATGGAATGATAGCAATGAGACATTTAAATAATCACACATAGGCCTAGCTATGTGAGAGAATGCACATAATGCAAGAAACTATGCCTCGAAGTTGTTATATGCACATACACAAATATGAATAAAATAAACACTTTTATCCGGCATGTACGCGCTCTGCTAGCACATTCGCTGAATTGAGGAATTAATTATTTCCCTTTAACTGTGAAATATCGATGTAATTTGTAGAGTTATATACGTACTTTGACATACGAGGTACAGTTAAGTGTCCGCTTGCTGCTGAGATGCCGAGCTTGAACAACTGAAAATGACAAACATTTAATCAAGTTAATAACACCATTAACACCCCACATCGTTTTCCAGCTTGCTTTGATGTAGCTTTTTCAAAAGAATTATTGTTTTTTGGTCCATTAGTTGTTTAAGCAGGGGAAATTTCAGTCATAGACGACTGGTCTTCCTCATTCCACTGCTGGTCGATAGAAAGCCCAAGTCCTTGCCCTATCCTATTAATGCCGGGCTAGGAAGCGACAATTATTATGTCATTGGTTTTACTGGACCAGGGTTCGAACCCATGGGTTCGAATCCCATGGTCTACCAAAACGGGAGACGGACGCTCATCTCATGAATGCGGCCATTCCGTCTGCTCATATATATACATACATACATACATACATACATACATACATACATTACATGTCCACTCCCTCATCACTATGCACAACCCAAATGCGATCGTTTCAACGGCCGGAAGACCAATGCTTTTTTTTTTTTTTTTTGGTCCATTAATTGTTTAAGCAGGGAATTTCAGTCATAGACGACTGGTCTTCCTCATTCCACTGCTGGTCGATAGAAAGCCTGAGCCTACACTTTTACCGACCCAAGGGATTTTTAACCTCCCACACCACATAGACATGGTATGAGAGCAACCGGCCTTTGATGACGCTGTAAGTTATACACAGCAGTGGAAATCCAAATTGGCAGAGCTGGGGGCACGGAGAATTGAACCGCCGACCCTCAGATTAGGAGTCTGACCTAGAAAAAAGTCAGACACTCTAACCACTCCACCACAGAGAACACCACATTGTTCAACAGAGGAGTATTATTACATAACAACAACCGAATTATATGCATGTTTATCTACATAATGTTCTGCATCACTGGTGATGTCTCTTTTGTTACAGAACCTTTTAGTTGATTACCAAATATGCCCAGCGCCCCGCGAATATAAAAGAAATACAGTCTATGTGGCGAAGGTTTTCGTTAGTTCCGCTGGACGCCGTTATGGGGCGCGTCGTGATATAACGCTGGCCGACCGAAAGTTCCACACCAGTTCCGGAAGGTGGCGCCACTGAGTCCAATACATCCGCTCATTTGACTGAATTTTCCCACATTATTTAACGAAGCCCAGCAGACAGTATATTGAAACATCACCAAACTTCCCTGCTGATGTCTCTTCTTATGGGACTTTTTATTTGATTACCAGATATGCCCAGCGTTCCGCAAATGATGGTTTCTCGCTGTTCATTATTTCGCTCATTGTTCCATTATTTCGTTAAATTATATAATAATCTATTTCACTTCCTATTTTATTTCCTTTCTGTACCATTTACTGGTGCTAATTCCCCCCCCCCCCTATCCATTCAGTAAAGTAAATCATAGGCATATTATTTGGTGCACTCATTTGTCGTTAGCCACACAACAGCAATAACATTAGATACAAGATTCACAGCATACTTATAGTACAGGTACTAAGTACGGGGTGAATCTTTTATTTACTACGGAGGGGGTGTAATGACGTCACAAGACAACTTTCGGTAGCCATATTGGATGACATACAGAAGGCTTGCAACTGCCTACACTGTGCTTATTTACTGATTTGTTGGTTTATTTGTCACTGTTTTCAGCAGTTTGGCCTCAGAAGTTGTTGCTAAAGTGCTGTAAGTAAACACATTGGATGTAAACCTCCCAGAACCTCCCATAACACAAGAAAACTCTGTTTTCCTGCATCTGCATGCATCCACAACATGGCTAGGGAGGGTGCTCGTAATCCAAGATGGCAGCCCGCTGATCGCTGATTACTAAGTAATGACGTCACGTGCATTCCCTCTATAATATATAACATTGCTTATATGGCTCCAGAGATCCTGACGACAATTTGCATGGAATGTCATGAAACCTGTGATATTTGCAGTTTTTAAAGTAATTGTTTGGGTTTTTTTAACAGTGGAATGATGCCTGTATAACATTATCATCGGCTTACTGTGCCCTCGTTAATCAGCCGCGAGCTCTAATACTAGTAAACCCATATTATAATATATACGAATTGGATATTTTGCGGTGAACCAGTCTTACATTTGTACGGATATTTGGCCCTGAATTCCGATATTCGTGCACCAGCATATTTTCAAAACATTTGTGCAACATGTCTCTCACAATGAATAGCCTCAATAGGGGACGAATTTTCGTCATTTTCCAATGTTAGTATGTTCATGGTAAAATTTACCAGCTCAGTTAATTTCCCCAGCATGTCGAAATTCTTCACCAGTTTTTCTAATGGGTTGCTGTTCACCCCTGTACTGTAAGTACGGGGAATCTTTTATCTGGGTAAAATAGTGAAGAAAATAGCTCGCTGACACAAAAAAGTAAAAAAATTACACAACTGCAAATGCGTACAGGAACTCACGGCCAAATAGCTGTTGAAATGTGTGTTTGTTTGTTGTTTTACGTCCTAGCAACATTTAAGGTCATACCAGGACGGGTACCGACTTGTGACAGTGCACAGTCATGGTGACTTTAGTGCTGCCCCACCGGGAAATCAGGCTGCCGGCACCATGACCCGATGTCCCACTCAGTCACATTATCCTGACACTGAGCTACCCAGTCCTTGCCCTATCCTATTAATGCCGAGCGCCAGGCTAGGAAGCGACATGAAATGTAAAACCGGTTCATGGTAAAATAGGCCCTACCCACTGCAATTTACATAAACAAATCTCAAATATACTAACCATGAATGGTGAGGAGGCCAGAGTTGATATAGACCGACAGCTTCAGCTGACCTGGAATGAAAGCCAATAGTTTCATAATGTACCATTGTTACCAATTACTTGTTCTGAATTTGAATGCAATATATTTTGTTTTCCTTTTTAAATACCAAGGAGTGAAGGAGACCAGCGTCAACGCGAACACAAGAGCTGACACGGAGAACAGGGCAGAGTGACAGTCGCCTAGAAATCAGTGACAGTCACTGAGTCAGCAATAATCAGGGGAGTTCCTTATAATGCTTGTTATTATAATGCTTATTCACGGTTCTGGTTACCGTATAAAGTAACTATACGGTATAGTTACTTTAAAAGTATTCTACAGCTTCATAATAATCCGATTAAAGTATCTAATTTTAAACTAAGACACTGCTATTTCTATCGAATTTAAATAGTGTTTCACAATTACTGCTGAAAAGAAGGAATCTGAAGTAAATTTTACATGTCACTGGTGAAGCGTGTGATGTTCATCATTTTGGTATGTAATTAATTAATTTGGCATATTTCTATTTCAAATGTTTCCCAAAATGAGCCCTTTCAATTTCATTTGCAGTTTATTTCAACATAAAGTAGATTACTTTATGGTAGAAACTCGTAAGTATAGGATTGCGCGACTAGAAATGTTGTGACATGATACTGTACACATTGACATATAGTACCCATGTTGTTATACCACTACCAGTACCACTACATTCATCACCCTTATTATCCCTTCTTGATTTGTATCAGGATGTCGGTGACAAATCAGATATTCCCAAATCACCATTCCTCGAAATATTGACAAATTAACAATAATGTAGTAGTCTGCACTGACCTCTCAGGCAAGTAACCACATAGACAGGTAGGCATGGGTAGTGTGTTGATATCAGGGAGCCTAGGTGGTGTGATGGTTAGCACACTGGCCCGGAATGCAAAGAGATGTGGATTTGTGTCCCGCTCTAGGCACAATATTTCCCATTTTCATCACTCTATGACACTGGTTGCCGTGACCAGGATCCTGTACAAGCTACGCGCTGTATGGTTGTTGAACCTACCCTGTGTATGTATGTGTAAATTCATTGCCTGTGTGTATGTAATTGTAAGCATTAAATGACCATTTAAAAGACTTACAATTCCAGGGGGATGAGTGTAGTAGTCTGCACTGACCTCTCAGTCAAGTAACTACATAGACAGGTAGGCATGGGTAGTGTGTTGATATCAGGGAGCCTAGGTGGTGTAATGGTTAGCACATTGGCCCGGAATGCAAAGAGATGTGGGTTCGAGTCCCGCTCTAGGCACAATATTTCCCATTTTCATCACCCCCATGATAACAATATGAACTTACAGAGCTGAACAAAGTCCATATACTATATAGGCCTGCGTGGCCAGAATTGTATTCGGCACAATGTTCTCCAGTACAATTTTGCATGAATTATTTATAAGTTTCTTGCATTATGTTTACATTTACTATTTTGAGGGTTACAACAAGTTATTGTATTTGTGTGTGTGGGGGGGGTTCATTAAAAAGAAATGCAGTTTAAAACATAATTACAAATTCATTAAAAATTGTTTTTTAAAGTATGTATACAACCAAATTGCAGTAGCATCTTAGTGTTATTAAAGAGAGGAAATCCGCTAAAACTAACACGACGTGCAGTGTAAAACAGGTAGTGACAAATTGATTAAAAATTGCTATTCAACCAGACATTACGTTAGATTTGGTGATCCAGGTTTTCGGTGCTGTCATTGGGGCGAGGGGGTGGGGGGGCGGTAAGAGGCGAGGGGGTGAGTACCTTTATATGTCTGCCGCGTTCGCTTCTGTTGTCCCATCCATTTAAGGTGGTTTTCCAGTATTTGTAAGACAGGCTGAAAGGAATCCTCCATGAGGGACAGGCCTGGGTTTATGTGGTTTCCTGAACGCCAGCCCCCTTATGTGACCGCTAATGATGGACACAGATTTAAGAACTGATCACAGAACCACCGGTCTCCTATCCTTATTCCTAAATAGATTTCCTATGGCGAATGCAATGTTAAAGGCCAATTCAGGAAACCTTTGCGCGGGAGACGCGGAAACATCTGTAATAAAGTAGCAGCGTCCTCAGTGCACGACGCATGCGTGGTTACACGCTATGACGTCACAAATGTATCCGTTAAACACTGGACTGGTCCCAACGAGTCCACTCTTGCTTTTGTGAAATGGTGGAAATCCAGCCTCCAAATAAATGCCACATAGAACGATACTGGTGAGCAATGGCCAATGCCAAACTGTTCCCTGGTTGGTTTTATGAGAATAGAATGCTAACTTACGACGTCAGGGCGTAGGGGTGGGCATTTCGCGGCTATGCCATACAGGGGGTGAAGGGTGGGGTGGGTGGGGTGGGGGTGTAGACCCAGGGGGCGCTGCATTCAAAGCGCTTCCAGCTATCAATAGTTTCAACACTCGCCGCCCCTTTCAACGTGGTGCCAAACACAGGTGTGCAGGTTCTTAGTTAGGCATGTCGCTACCCGTGCTGGCTCTAACTCACTCTCAGGGCGGGTATTCCATGTGTGACCACCATGATAGTGCCATGTGCTTGGAGACTGCATACTGTGCGACATTTATAACGGGCAAGAGCCTCCCAAAGCACCCCCCCCCCCCCATTTAATCACCGTTAAAATTCCCGGTGGAAATTGCTGCGTCTACAAAGAGGACACAAGACTTGGAAGCCCGAACCAGGAATAGCGTTGTCTGCACGGTAATTGTAACTCCCAACAGTCACCCTGGCAACATCTAAGGTCATATCATCATGGGTACCGAGGTATGACAGTGCACATTCATGCCGACTTAATAGTGCTGCCTACTGGGAAATCAGGCCGCCGGCACCATGACCCAATATTCCACTCAGGTACGTTATCCTGACACTGAGGTAAGCAGTCCTTGCCCTATCCTATTATTATTAATGCCGAGCATCAGGCTAGGAAGCGACAAGTATCCATCTGATAAGTTATTGGTTTGAAGCGACCGGGAACCGATCTCCCCATCTCCCGCACGCGAGGCCGCCGCTCCACCGACCGGCGATCGCGTCCGTTGGGGGTTAATTGTCTCAAATAAGCTGCTTTGTGTGTTCAGTGTGCATGGGTTTAGGGTTTTATTTGCAAAAGCTCCCTTTGTCTGTTGAAGGAGACTGGGGAGAAACAGTATGCGACATGCTGGCAGGTGTGTGTGTGGGGGGTGGGGGGGGGGGGGGGGGGGTGCACGCCGTCTGGTGGGGGATTATTGCTAGTAAGTGCTGATTAAATCACCCACTGATGTGCACAGGTGTTTATGTGGAGGAAACTACAGTGACCTACCTGAATATGGAATATTTCAATATAAAAAAATACCTAGTGAGCTTAAAGTTGCATGGTCCAATGGTTTTGAATCTTGCTGTCATTTTTTCTGAGAGAAATACATTAAATTGAATGTAATAATTGATCTTACTTTAGCTTTTTGTTAAATGGCTATGTTTTGAGTTATTTAAAGTGCAAAAATATAAAATTAGTTTTTGCAAGCATGCCATAGGCTTCTGCAATAAAAGGTTCTATTAAATTGACCCCGTATTCCCTTCTATATTCCCTTAATAGCTGAATCAGCATCTAATCTAGATAATTGTTTTGTTTTTGAAATCTTGATGCTTCATCGAACTATGCAACTTATATGTGGAAGAAACTTGTTTTCTCCACAGTGGTATACCTGTGATTAGTGTGAATAAGGAACGTTTCAATATAAAAAATACTGGGTGAGTATAATATAAATAATACTACTAAAGGGTTCCTCGAATTGTGATTTGCATTTTTAGGCTGAATGAAAGGAGGTTTGTGAAATTTTCCTCAATATACATGATATATATGTCTGTGCAATGTTGGTTGGTTGATTGTTGAAGTTCTGGCAACATCTAAGGTCATATCGGGTGGGTATCAACTTGGCAATTTTATAGTGCTGCCCCACTGGGAGACCAGGCTGCCAGCACCATGGCCTGATATCCCACTCAGTCACATTATCCTGACACTGAGCCAATCAGTCCGTGCCCTATCCAAATATTGCCGAGCGTCTGGCTAGGTAGCGACAAGTATATATTGTTAGGTCATTGTGTTGACTCTATGAGGGGGTCGAACCCATTGGTTCTAATCCCATGATCTCCCAAAACGGGAGACGGACGCTCAACTCATTCGGCCATCGCGTCTGGTCTTAAAGCTGCATAGTCCGATACAAACTTCAAAATCAAAACACTCATCTAGACTTAATTCTACATATTCTACATATTCAACTTAGATACTGGTGCACTTATTAAGCATTTTTTTTCTGTGTAGAAAGTCATAATAAATCAATTTAATAGAATGTATTCCTACTGAAGTTTATGGTGCCAGAGTTTTGGAGTGCTTGCCAAAATTAATTTGGTATGTTTTGACATTAAATATCCACAAAGTTAGCCATTTAAAATATAAGTTACTTCAAACTAAACTACAGTAGACTATCACGATTAGCATAATGTATTTATCTCAGAAAATTGCAGAAATTCTAAAGCATCGGACTACGCAACTTTAAATGAAACAAAAATGTGATATGGGCTATGAATTCATTTGTTGAAATATTAGCAGGCTGGTATCCTCGTATTGTCTGCATACATGCATGCACATGCGCACACAGTCCTTTTTTTTAAAAATAGATCATCTGGTCGTGTTTATGGTATCTCCAAACTTGCTCTTATTCTTAACCATCAAGTAGCAACGACCAGGTGCAGAACGCATTGTTTGCTACTGAGAGTGACATGTGCCAAACTGATAAACAGTTTTGTATTAGGAAAAAAAAGTTATTTATAGAATTCAGCTACTTATGTAGTTCTTTCAATTGTTCATTGCATTGGTATGAAAAAAAACACTTTAGTTTCGGTTTCAAACTACACCAATGCAGATCAGACGGGATGGTCGAATGAGTAACACTTACAGGGCGTAATCGATTATTCAACTCGGGTCACTCGAGCCACTTTTTAGCGCATGCGCACATCCTACAGACTCGGGTTGAATAAACGAATACGGTTGGTTATCCATGCTCGGGGTGGAAAAAATGCTGACTTAATCTAAAACATAATATCTTTTTTTAATAACCGATACAAGTACAGCAAAATTGGATTTAAAGTGGTTTACGATAGTATAAGCTGACAATCTGGGTTATTTAAAAAAAGCACCCGAAACACAACATCCTGGGGCCGTATGCAGGTGTCGGTGTTACGGCTCCAAAACGCGTTTAGCGCAGGATTTCCCGTTTAGCGGCGGGATTTCCAGTTTAGCGAGCAAAATTCCGTATGCAGGAAGCGGTGGTACGCTAACACCGCGCGTTTACCCTAAACCGTTTCATAGCAGGATTACGGGCGGTGTTAGCGTACGGTCCTACCCAAATCTATTCAATCCTGTCATATTTAACAGAATTACATACGCAATAAGTGAAATATGATTAAATTAACCCTAAATTCGAAGCAATATTAACGCTACCGCCGTAACGGCGGAGATATTAATACTTATATTTTCGAATCGACGAATGTAAAGTAAACAAATCGCCGCCGTCGCGACCGCCGCGTCGACATCGACATCCATACTGGCCGGCGTCTACGCATTGGCGGCAATGTATTAGCGATTTGTTTAGTTTACGCTCGTCGATTCGAAAATATAACCGTTAATATCGCCGCCGTTACGGCTGCAGCGTTAATATTGCTTCGAATTTAGGGTTAATTTCATCAAATTTCACTTATTGTGTATCTAATTCTGTTAAATATGATAGCATTTAATATATTTAAGCCTAATATATGGGTAGAGACCCAGAGGGAATTCCCAAATCTATAAATAATTTCACGTTTAGCTAAGACTGACCGTTTAGGCGCTCCTGCATACCACTTGACATATTTCGCCCGGTCGGTGTTAGCTATACGCGTTTAAAGGCTAAACTCAAATTCGCGTAACACTGTTTCCTGCATACGGCCCCAGGTCTTGTACTGGTAGCTGTTATCCTACAGGTACCAGCACAGATGTGACGTCATCACTCCTAGCAAACCCCAGTCAAGAGGTGGGTTATTGCGGTCGGGTCGTTTTGCACACGGCACGTGTATTTGTCGACTTTACTCGCGGTGTTCGATTTGAAATTCTGATGACTCGGGTGACCGGAGTCGCTCGGGTCGTGTTAATCGATTACGGCTACAGTGTCTGTCTCCCACGCTGGTACCAATGGTAGACCATGGGATCGTGGTTTTGAACCCTGGTCGAGTCAAACCAATGACTTAAAAATGTATACTTGTCGCTTCCGAGCCAGGCGCTCCACATTAATAGTATAGGGTAAGGACTGGTTGGCTCAGTGTCAGGATAATGTGACTGAGTGGGATATCAGGTCATGGTGCTGGTGGCCTGGTCTCCCAGTGAGGCAGCACTATAAAGACGCCATGAGTGCGCACTGTCACAAGTTGGTACCCATCCTGATATGCCCTTAGATGTTGCTATGGCGTAAAACAACAACAAACAAGCAAACACCAATGCAGTCTGGTGCTGTCACATAACGTTTCGAAGCAACGTTATATACAGTACATAAGGTGCTGCCACCTATTGGTTCAAATTATCATAATCGTCCCGTACTCGTTTTGCTAAGCTCTTGTAATTATTGTAATTATTGTTTTGTCATTATTGTTATTATGACATACGTCGAGTAAGCAGGGGCAGTCTCAATTGCAGCCAATTGGTCATTCCACTGCTCCAAAGACCCTATAATACTAAGACGCCTCACTCAGCCTGTACTGTGTAATCAAAATGATCAAACCCACCACTTGGTCTGCTGGCTGTTCTCTTGGTTAAACACTTGCTATATTATATGTATAATTCTATAAATGTATATATGAATGTGAAAGATGTGTGATGATGGTGATGATGATGATGATGCTGATGATGATATGTATTTGTTCATAGCAATTTCATATTGATGTGTATTCATACTTAGCTCTATCATGTATAATATAATTGTATGTGTTTACATGTGAAACACCAACCAGCAGCCTGGCTGATCAAACCCACCACAAGGTGGCACTGCAAAATTTACATTACCATGGGAGAGATAGAGAGTAAGCCATCTTAGTATTATAGGGTATTTGACTGCTCCTGTGCTATCCTAGTAATGCCGAGCGCCAGGCCAAATATACTATACACATTAAAGCTGCACAGTCTGCTGAAAACATCGACTTTTCAAAACAAAAACAATGATCTAGATTTGATTCTACATCTAACTTGGTATGACATCCACCTGTGCTGGGTGCCTGGCCATGCCGGCATACAAGGAAACGAACGAGCTGATCGGGCTGTGAAGAAGGCCCTGAACTGTGATCTTGAACCATGTCTGATCCATCACTCTGATCTGAAACCACTAATAGCTACCCATATAAAATCCAAATGGCAACATGAGTGGGATGAAAACATTAATAAACTTAAAGAAATTGAACCATCTGTGGGAAAGCCACCACAGACTCATGCGGGAGGTCGGCAGGACCAAGTGGTCCTTAGCCGCTGCCGTATTGGCCACTCGTGGCTTACACATGCTTTTCTGCTCAAGGGGGAACCTCCCCCTGAATGTATTGGGTGTCAGTCCCCGCTGACACTCAAACACATTTTACTAAGTTGCGTTGATTTTTTGGCCCTGCGCCAACGGTTCTACACTGCAGACAGTATGCATGACCTTTTTACTAAGGTAAAACAGGAAAACATTTTAGCCTTTTTGAGGGCAGCTGGACTGTACCACCTCATATAGTTTACTAAATAGATTCTATCAATTATTAATAAAACTTTTCTTTTTCTATGGGAATTTGTTTCCCTTGACCACAAATATATGATTGTGAGCTTTCTAATTTAATGAGTGTCTATTGGCACATAATTGATTGTCTGCTTTTACATGTAAAAGCGATGGTTTGAACAAAAAACTAACATTTCTTGCCGTGAATATGGCCTATGCTGCCGACATGGCCCAAAGCAACTACCAATCAATCAATCAATCAATCAAACATCTAACTTAGATACTATTGCATTTATCAAGCATTTGTCACCACATAGATGGACCACCAAGCCAACTTAATAGAACCTGTTACAGCAGAAGCCTACTGTCACTGTGTCAGAGTTTTAGCATCCTTGTTAAAATTAATGTAGTGTGTTTGCACTTCAAATATCTAACATTTAAAATCAAAGTTACCTCAAGCTAAAGTAAGGTAGATAGATTATAACGATCAACTTAATATATTTATCTCAGAAAATGACACAAACTCAAAACCATCGGATCTTATGCGCCCTTCCTATCGAAACTGGTGTAATCAACCAAAAGGTAGTGCATAAGCAGTTGATGGACGGTTATTATGGCGTAGCAATCTGAATAATTTGTACCAAGAATCACATTTTAAAACCAACAAAATAACTGAGGATATATACAATAGGTCAATTCCACCACGAACCCAGCACCATTTGGGGGAAGTGGAAAGAATTTGTATCGGCAAAACTGCAAAAACTAATTATTGGGCATGTGTGTGTGTGATGGAGGGTGAGGGGCACCCAAACATAACTTTAAAATAAAATTTACTTCAAGGTCATGTAGATTATAAAAATTAATTTAATATATTATCTCAGAAAGTTAAAAACTTTAACTGTAAACCTCATAGTCACACGATTGTCAGTTAACACATGGACTATCTTAGTGTAGTACTAGTACATGTATTGTAATACCTTTGGCCAGGCATGAATGACTGACTGATGTCTTACGTCCTATCAACATATTAAGTCACCACACTGACTTATATAGGGTATGCACTGATGTCATGCTAAACGGAAGTGCGGCCATTGTGGTGATAGTAACCGCAATAATAAAGGCTGTCACACTGCAAATTCAATGGCTATGAGCAATCTTCCTACAGAAAAAGTTAAATATCTCTAAAACCACAACACCTAGAAACAAACTGATTGGAATACACATAGAAAACATGTTTACCAAAAAGATTATATTAAATTGATATGGTTAGGGTTCTGCATTTCTTTTAATTTTGAATAAAACTGATGTTTTGCACTTCGCGTACCGGCAAACTCGATGCATTGCCAATGGTCGGGAGCAATCTTCATACAGAAAAAGTGAAATATCTCTAAAACCACACTGCTTAGAAACAAATCGCTTGGTACACATATAGAAAACATATTCACCGAATAGAGTATATTAAATTTATAAGGTTAGGGTTCTGGATTTCTATTAATTTTGAATGAAATAGACGTTTTAAACTGTGCATACAGCCAAACTCTATGGGTTGTTTACTGTTTGATATCGCCACAATGGCCGCGCATCCGGTTGATGACATCACGTGAATACCCTATATATATGAGCATAAGACTGGCTACTGTATTAGCCACATAGTTCTATTCCTGGATTCTTACACACGTACCGGACGTGGTGGCCTAATCGGTAGAGCGCAGGCTTCGCGTGTGGAAGGTTGGGAGTTTGAATCCCAGCTGAGTCAAACCAATGACTTATAAAACTGATACTTGTCACTACCTAGTCTGGCACTCGGCACTAAAATTGCATAGTCTGATGCTTTTGAATGTCTGCCATTTTCTGATAAATACATTATGCTAATCATTATAATCTACGTTAGTTTATTTTGAAGTAATTTATATTTAAAATGGCTATCTTTGGAGATATTTGACATCAAAACCTGCTAAATTAATTTTGGCAAGCACACCAAAACCCAGGTACCATAGGCTTCAGTAGTAACAGGTTCTATCAAATTGACTTATTACGACCTTTTATGCAGCAAAACATGCTTAATCAGTGCACCAGTATTAAATTTGAATACATAGAATTATGTCTATAGAAGTGTTTTGGTTTTGAAAATTTGATGTTTTCATCGGACTATGCAACTTCAATAGGATAGCAACCAAGGGCTGATTTTCAGAGTATCAGGATAATGTGAATGTGTGACATATTGGGTCATGGCACCGGCAACCTGGTCTCCCAGTGGGGCAGCAGTATAAAGTCACCATGGGTGCAAACTATTATAAGTCAGTACCCGTCCTGATATGACCTTAGATGTTGCTAGAACAAACAAATTACAAATGCGCCACCTTGTGACAAACACATTCGCCGTCCTCCCACAGGTGGCGCCACCTGACAGTAGGTTGTTACTACGGCCAACGTCCTCCAGAGTGATTATTGGTAAACAAGATAATTGATAGGGCTCGCGTGTTTCTAATTATCTTTAAACTGTCGGAAATAAATGAGTATTTAACTAATTATGTAACACCTTCTTAATGACCCAGCGCCGGTCTGAACACAGGTTCCCTACCGGGTGCGGTGGCCGAATCGTTTGCGGAAGGTCGGCAGTTTGGTTCCGGTGTCGCAGTTTGAGCGCCCTGCCAGTTTGAGCGCCCTGCCAGTGGTTGTATACTTTTTTTGTAAAATAGATTTAAAAGTTTTCATTGGATCGATTAAAGATATCTTAATACGCAATTGAAGAGGAAGATCTGAAGTATTTAATGTAACCTAAGAGCAATTTACTCTGAAAGTATTAAAAACAGAGATAATAGTGAAAGTTGGGATATTCTGAGTGTCAGTGCCAGTGTTAGCCTTATCAGATCATGGCCTCAAAAACTATTTTCGCAAAATAAATTCAAGAACTTTCAATTGGCTGATAAAAAAAAAATCTGAATGTGAAATTGTAGAGAAAGATCTGAACTATTTAATAGAAACAAGAGAAATTTGCTTTCAAAGCACCAAAAATCACAAATTACTGTGATAGTTAGGGTGGTTTTAATGTCTCTCCCGCGCATGCGCAGAAGCAACAGAAGGGTGCTCAAACTGACTGCGACACCGGGTCGAGTCAAACCAATGACTTATAAAATTGATCCTTGTCACTTCCTAGCCTAGCACTCGGCATTAATAGGATATGGCAAGGACTGGTTAGCTCAGTGTCAGGATAATTCATGACACGACAATATGAGAACAGGTATTGACTTGGGGAGTGCACACTCATGGTGACTCTATAGTGTTGCCCCACTTAGAAACCAGGCCATCAGCACCATGAACCAATGAACCGACGAACAACATGCACAATGTGAGATATCAGGTCATGGTGCTGATGGCCTGGTCTCCCAGTGGGGCAGCACTATTAAGTCGCCATGAGTGTGCACTGTCACAAGTCGGTATCAATTCTGACTAGACCATAGATATTGCTAGGACGTAAAGCTCCAACAACCAACACACAGGTTCCTTAACTAGATCAGTGTGGGGCGACTGGCGGGCATGCGCACACAGCCGTCGTTAATTAACACAAGCAATCTGGTTACTTAGACGTAATGAGGCGACGGAGCCCCCTAGTGGGAGGCGCTAGATTAAAGTGCCGCCTCCTAGTTGGAACCATAGGAACTACACGGCACGGGGGGCAGAGGTGAGAGTTTAGTTTTCTGCTATATCTTAATACTTCTTATCGTTATAATTTACTGTCTTTTGGAGATATTTGAAGTGAAAACATTCCAAATTCTGGTGCGCACACCTAAAAATGCCGAGCACCTGTGTACTTTGACTTTGTTCGAAAATACTGCAGGAGCACGAAACTTCAATAAAGCACCAAAACGGTTTTTTTATGCTGTGTTTATACTGTCCATAGCATGTAAGCTCGAGTGCTCGGGCTTGTTTTCAATGCTGGCCAGTTGTAGTAGTGGTTTAATCTTATCACACAGTAGATGTTTGAGCTTGTTTTGTGTTGGGGTTGGCTATCCAAGGTCGATCCGAAATAAGGAACGACTGCTAGGTAGCTGTTGGCGATTTTTTGTTGCATACATACATACATACGTACATACATACATACATACATACATATACATACAGTAACACCTCTCTAAATGGACCCACCATGGGTCCATTTAAGGAGGTGGTCGGTTTAGGGAGTTTTTCATTTCGTTAAAATGGTATTGCATGGGCGATCTTGGGACCAAAATAAAGTGATCGATATAGCGGAGTGGCCGATCTGTGCAGGTGGTCGGCTAGAGACTCTTACTGTATCAATCAATGGGTGCCATCTTCTCGAAGAAGGTTGGCTGCAATGGACCTCCATCTCTTCCTGTCATTCGTTCCTCTCACGCATTCCGCATAGCTCATTGCTGTCCACTCAGTGATGTTGTCCATCCATGTTGTTCTCCTTCTCCCTCTTGGTCTTTTCCCTTCTATCTTCCCTTCCAGTATTCTTCTCTGTGATTCCTGGTGTCGTATCATGTGGCCAAAGTATTTAATTTTTCTGTTTTTGATCGTTTGTATTATCTGTCTCTTTATTTTCATTCTTGTTAGGACCTCCACGTTGCTTATCATTGCTGTCCATGGAATTTTTAACATTCTTCTGTATTGCCACATTTCAAATGCCTCGAGCTTTGTTGTTATTGCTTTCTTCAAAGTCCATGTCTCGCAGCAATATAAAAGTGTAGACCACACATAGCATTTTAGCAGTCGGAGTCTTGTTTTTATATTTATGTCTCTAGATGTTAGTACTTTCTGCATCTTTAGAAATGTTGTTTTGGCAATGTTTATTCTCCGTTTAATCTCTCTTTCACATCCGCCATCACTAGTTATTAAATGGCCCAGATACACAAATGACTCTACCTGCTCCAAGATTACACCATTAACTTTTATCTCTGCTCTTGGTTTGTATTCCTTTCTGCTGACAACCATGGATTTTGTCTTCTTTACATTCATTTTGAGGCCACATCTCTCACTTTTTTCTTTTACTTCATCCACTATATCTTGTAGTCAATTTGACGTTAAGGCTAGCAGTGCTGTGCAGTGCGTATCTTGTGTTATTGATATTTCCACCTCCAACATTTATTCCTATGATGTCATCTATTTCTCTGAAAATCATTTCCGTATAAATGTTGAAAATACTAGGTGATAGAACACATCCTTGTTGCACTGCACATTTAATCTTCACTTCTGGTGTCAATGAGTCTCCAATTCTTACAGCAGCATACTGTTCCCAGTAGAGGTTGGCCACAAGCCGAACGTCCTTACCGTCTAGGCCAATTTTTTGTAGAGCTTCTATGAGTTTCTTATGATGTACTTTGTCAAATGCTTTAGCGTAGTCTATATAACATATGTATATATCCTTATATACTTATCTACTTCTAGATACACTGTATGTACACAGATATATATATAATATATAAAATATATATATATATGTATATATACACACGCATATTCCTTATACTTTTATAGGGAACACAAAAAGACTACATTTGTTTATTTTTATGGCCTTTCGTAATGGCGCCGGCGCAGCTGAGTGCAGGTGGGTTGGGTGGTGTGTGTTGGTGCACAGGTTGTTACTAATGTTAGACAACCGGCAAGATGAGAGACAGTGGACGGCCAGTCTGTGTTAGTAATAAGGGCCGGTGTCATGGTATAAAACCCCTGCCAGATCGCAGCCCCTGCCGTGGCTTATGCGCATGCGCAGAGGTTGTAAACAAGCTCAGCTCGGCTGCAGAACGAATACACACTGCCAGTGTCTATTAAAGATGAATAGAAATGCACAACCCTAACCGTATAAATTTAATATAATCTATCCGTCGAATATGTTTTCTATATGTGTACCAAGCAGCTTATTTCTAAGTGGTGTAGCTTTAGAGATATTTCACTTTTTCTGTATGAAGATTGCACTGACACTCAGAATATCCCAACTTTCACTATTATCTCTGTTTTTAATACTTTCAGCATAAATTGCTCTTAGGTTACATTAAATACTTCAGATCTTCCTCTTCAATCGCGCATTAAGATATTTTTAATCGATCCAATAAAGCTAATAAAATTTATTAAATTTACAAAGAAAAATGCTTAGTCAACTGTCTTCCACCACGGCAGGGGCTGCGATCGGGCCGGGGTTTTATACCATGACAACCCGGCACGCCCGTGGTCCCATGTGTGTGTCGGGGGTGGGGGTGGGGGTGGGGGTGGGAGTAGGGGTGGGAGTGGCGGGGGACAAGACAGGTTGGCGCGTGTCGCTTATTATTGACAACCACCACAAAGAAGAGAACAACAAGAAAAGAAGAACAGGGGTTGATGGCGGTGCGGGTGTGAGGGGGGTAAGCGATGGGGAAGTTGTGGTAAGCTGCTATTGAAGTTGGTGCTGTAGGTTGATACTATGATACTGATAGGCTTGGTTGGTTGTTTGTTGGGAGTTTTACGTCCTGGCAACATCTAAGGTCATGTCAGGACAGTTTGATGGGTAGAACTAGAGATAGATAGATGGAGATAGATAGAGACAGAAGTGTGAGATTGTCCTCAATATACATGATATATATGTCTGTGCAATGTTGGTTGGTTGGTTGTTGGAGTTCTGGCAACATCTAAGGTCATATTAACCAGACGGGATGGCCGAATGAGTTAGAGCGTCCGTCTCCCGTGTTGGTAGATCATGGGATCGTGGGTTCGAATCCTGGTCGAGTCAAACCAATGACTTAAAAATTGATACTTGTCGCTTCCTAGCCAGACGCTCACCATTACTAGGATAGGGCAAGGAGCAGTGGAATGAGGAAGACCAGTCATCTGCGACTGAAATGTCCCCTGCTTAAACAACTAATGTACCAACAACAACAAAATCGGATGGGTACCAACTTGTGACAGTGCACACCCATGGCAACTTTATGGTGTTGCCCCACTGGGAAATCAGGACACCAGCACCATGACCTGATACCCCCACCCAGTCGCATTCTCCCGACACAGAGGTAACCAGTCCTTGCCCTATCCTAATAATGCTGAGCACCTGGCTAGGAAGCGACAAGAATCAAATTTTAAGTAATTGGTTTGACTGGAGCAGCGTTCGAACCCACGATCCCATGGCCTACCAACATGGGAGACGGACGCTCTAACTCATTTGGCCATCCCGACTGGTTCATAGGTTCCCATGAGTTCCACTTCCAGGCACATAACCCAAAAAGTGCTTCCCATGAAATCTCAAATCCTACAGCCTGCTATTCAAACAGATGACTTACAAAAGTTATATTTATCGCTACCTAGCCAGGCACTTGGCATTAATAGGATAGTAAGGACTGGTTAGGATAATGTGACTGAGTGGGAAATTGGTTCATAGTGCTGATGGCCAATGGTGGGGAACACTAAAAGTCACCACGAGTATCAACTGTCGCAAGATCAATACCCGTTCTGAAAAGACCTTATATTATTACCAGGATTAAAACGATAACCACCAGCAAACATATATAAATAAATATATATAAATAATACTATTATATATATAAATATATAAATATATAATATATATATATATATATAAATATAATACACAACAAGCATAGCATTGTCAGGTCTACTAAGGCAGTGCTTTCATCCTTTTCAGTTTGTTTAAAGCTGCATAGTCCGATTAAAATATCAAATTTTCAAAACCAAAGCAATTACCTAGGTTTGATTCTACATATCTAACTTGGATGCTGGTGCACTTATTAAACATCTGTCACCATATTGAAGGGAATACTGATGCAAGTTAAGAGACCCTGGTACTGCAGAAGCCTGTGGTGTCAGAGCTTTGGCATGTTTGCCAACATTAATTTAGCATGGTTGTACTTCAAAATATCTCCCAACTTAACCATTTAAAATAAAAGTTACTTCAAACTAGAGTAATGTAGGTTATGGCGTTCCATCTAGTATATTTATCTCAGAAAATGACAGAAACTCAAAACCATCGGACTATGCAACTTTAATACCTGTCCCACCAGCTCACCTGTCACCCACCTTTACCGCACCTTGCCCCCCCCCCCCACCCCCCCCCCGATACATATCACTACTATTTGTGTTATAGCCAACACGCCTCGACCTGTCTTGGTCACATCTGCTGAGAGGCATGTAAGCACGGCCGACTCTATCCTCAGATATAACCTAGCAGCACAAGGACAATGGTTGTGTTGTGAAAGTCACAACCATTGCGACACAGCACAACACGTGCAGTTATTTGGTCATGACTCTGAGTTGACCACGTGACTTGTCCTCCCCATGAATGCCCTCCTCCCCTTACACCACCTCTGCTGAAATTTCCGTATGTATATATGATAAATTGATA